>BCLH01000953.1:0-23254 GCA_001602315.1 Zoysia pacifica | reverse complement strand
TTGCATTAGGTATCTATTGACACGAATCGTAAAATGTTGCATTAACACTATATTACCATGAATTAGAAAGTGCTGTGGTAGCCTTTTATTGCTACAATTAACTTAGTGTTGCATTAGCTCCTATCGCAATGAAACTTGAACTGTTGCATTAAGATCCTAGCCCCACAATTTTTTGTTGTGGTAATAATTTTTTAATACCACGAATGTATATCATGGCAATACATATTTATTGCAACTATAATAACCATTGTAAAATCATATGAGAATTGTTGCGATAGTGTATCATATTGCCACACCTACCATATTGTTGTAATAGTTTATTGCCACGCCATTTATCGCAACAATCAGATAAAGATTTCACCATAAATTATTTTGTTGCATCAAGTACAATTTGCAAGAATTTTAAGCCTATCACAACAAATTGGATCGTTGCAATATTGTTGTTCTCTTGTAGTGACCCTACATAAAACTGGCTTTTTGCAAAAGAAAACCTCATAGCCTAATTTTTGCTACATCTAAATGTGCATCCATATATACCCTTGCTTAGTGTTAGGGTTTGCTGAGTACCTTATGTACTCACAGTTTGTAGTTTTGGTTTTAGACAGGGAAAATTCGTAGAAGACGACGATGTGCCGGGTTTTCGTTCTGCTTCTCAAGTTTGCTTGTGGCTTTGGGTCATGTTTTCCGCTGTTTGCTTCACCTCTAGCTGGTCAACTGGTTGTGGATATTTTAATCTTCACCGAGTCTCCGCTAAAGGTTCAATATCAGGTATTTTCCCGTATTCGATGTATGCTTTTTGATATACATTCTGATGTGTTAGTATGTATTAGCTACTGATCTAAAGACTGATACGTGGTGCACAGTGTATCTCAAAAATGGGGTACAACATATATAAAATTTATCAAATCTTTTTTGAATAAGACAAATAGTCAAAGTTGAATTTAAAAATCAACAGGCACATCAATTAAAAAACGGAGGGAGTAAGTAACAAATATTAGTCACACCATGATGTGATATATTAAGGGTCTCCTTAGCAGAGCTCACAGCTTCTTATTCTCAGATAAAATAAGAGAAGCTCTGCTAAACACTATTTTTTAAGAGAAGTGATTCTTAACTAGTAATTATGTAAAATGATTCTCTGAAATAAACTAAGTTGTTAAGAGCTGAAAAAAATAGTTTTTTTTAATTATGTGAAGTGATTGATTCTTTGTCCTAATTTTAGGAGTTAATACTAAAGAATCAAACAAAAACCACTTTCAACCACAAAATCACTTCATATTAGAATTTGGAACTGAATCCAAAGAATCATTATGAAAATGTTAGTCTTAAATACTTGATTCTATATTCTATATGTATTTAAATTACTCACTATTGCCACGTACGCAAAACATAACCTAAAATAAACAAATATAAATTTGTAGACTACACCCTGCTTGCACTACCAAAGTACCAATACAATCTGCTGAAATAATAGAAAAACTACAGTGATGAGATATACGTAGAATGAGACACCCAATAGAATACAACGGACATATAATCTAATTTGAATAATAGAATTACATTTAAGTGGTTATATGATCTAGGCGCACATCTCACCCAGCTAGTTTACATACAATTGTGAATCTCACTTGGTAAATATGGATTAATTAGCCCGGCCGGTCAATCAGGATTCATATTGGATCCATCGGCCAATGACCCGCCCATTCATACGAGGTGTTACTGACGTCGTCTTCCGTATTGCTCCACCGAATAACGCCAACGGCTGGCACCATGCACTAAATGAAATGCTCATTGTATTTTCGAACCCATACGAAGGGATAACATCGCAGCCATGAATGACTCATCCAGGAAAAAAAATACGGTACCTAAAAAATAATTAATCTCATACGAAATTCACAATGAAATTTCTACGTATACAACTGAGGTTTCTACGTATACAACTGAGGAAGTGCGGACAGACGCTTGAAATATGGGGTATCGCGTGCAGCCGTGCATATCGGGACTGACCAGTGCTCCCTGTTTTTAAATTGTTACCGTTACTTTATTTTTTAATTAATATTTTTGTCAATAAAAATTAATTTAAAATTAATAGATCTTACTTCTTTCGTTTTTAAATTGATGTTATCGTTGACTTATAATATCAACTTTGATTATTTATTTTATTTAAAAAAATTAGTTTAAATATGTAAAATTTAAGTTGTGATTCAAATAATTCTAATGATAAATTAAATTATAATAAATGTATAAAATTTATTAATTTTTTAAATAAAATAAATAGTCAAAATTAAAGTTAAAAATGAAAGACGACATCAATTTAAAAACGAAGAGAGTATTAATTTTGAGGGGCAAAAAACTTCTCCACGCTCGCCAAAGTTGACTGGCCAAAAAACCGTCCAGTTTTTTTCTAATCGGTTTCCGGTGGAGTTGGTAAAAGCCTCTCTGTGTAGTGGGCCACGCGTTATGATGGATGATGGGGCCGGACGGGCCTCTTCCCTCGAGATCTCAGAGGTGAGAAAACTGGAAGGCCCAGATTCTTGATGGGCCCGAAGTGAACCTTCCCAGGCCGATAAGCATCCCAGCGCTTGCAAAGGCTTTCGGATTTTTGCCCATTCTTAGAAAATTTATCACTCGATCCACAAATCATAAACACAGATAATTTTATATATTATTCACATAGATGACAAATTTATTAAAAATACAATGTTCTAAGTCTTAAATATGTAAATTTCTCGCGCTTGCGCTCCGTGATGCGACCCGACCTCTGCTTGCCGTGTGGCCCCAACTTCAATCTATTGCTGCCCGATTACCAGCAACGTTAAATAAAACCAACCATGCTCTTTCCTGGCCCTTCTGCGTGTTTGTGTACAGCACCTATATGTGCCATCAACCCATGTTGAGAAGTTCTGTAAATAATATTTTCTAATTATTGCC
This sequence comes from Zoysia pacifica, assembly GCA_001602315.1. Lineage (NCBI taxonomy): Eukaryota > Viridiplantae > Streptophyta > Magnoliopsida > Poales > Poaceae > Zoysia > Zoysia pacifica. Next base: position 20,323 of record BCLH01000953.1, on the reverse strand, counting down.
ATGGGTCCTACTCCAACAAACAAATATTGCAATGTCTCAACTGTAAAAGTAATCGATCAAGTTGACGCTGGCAGTTCAGTTCGGCGCAGCTTTGTGCTGCTGAGTTTTACAGAGTATAGCATGCTGGTCTCCATCGATGCGCTCTGGCTATAGTCGGCGGCCTCCTATTCGTGCCTACTCCCTCCATCAGAGCGTCCCAGGGCCGTACGAGCTGGACTGCACAGGGTGCTCAAAATTATACGCCTCAAATTTACTAATTATATTAAATATATATTTATATTTATAATCTTTATTTTAACTATTTTATTTAATAAATCTTATGTATATGCTACGATGAATACAAATTGGTCTAGTTTTTTTATTGTTCTAACTTGTAAGATTTTCTATAAATCGGGTTAGAATATATGAATTGAAAAATCAAAAGTACAAGTCTCCCTTTGGAACGCAGGAATTTCATGGGAATTAAATCAATTCAATTCCATTAGAAAAATGTAGAAAATAGGAAAAATTCTCATGTTTCAAAGGAAGCTTAAGATAAAGAAAATAATTAAGAAAATTAACACTAGAGTTTTATACCTCATTTATTATTTAATACAGAGCCTCCAATTTTTTCAGGACGTCCCTGCCTCCATTCTTAAATTGATGCCGTGACTTTCAACTTTAATTTTGACCATTTATCTTATTCAAATTTTTTTGATAAATATTATATATTCTTAATATAACTTGATTTATTATTAGTGTTATTTGAAGCACAATTTCAAATTTTACACATTTGAATATATTTTTTTAATAAAACGAGTGATCAAAGTTGATGTTAAAAATTAATAGTGGCATTAGTTTTAGTTTAAGAACGAGTAAACCAGAACGGAGCACCACCAACGGTCTTGCCACGCCGGTGCCTGCGAAGGGTCCCCACCATGGTGCAAATCTCCCATCATAAGTACAAAACTTTCCCCTTTCAAAAGCAAAAAAAAATAAAAAACATGCAGGATATGCAATTTCCTATGCGTCTTTAGCATCAAAGAGTGACCAAAATCTTGGTGCAATTCTATCTGAGAACCGAGAGAAATATCTCGTTGCAAAAAAAAAAAAAGGGTCTAAATCTCAATCTGCGCATACTGTACTCCCACCTTTCTCATAGCATTCAACAGGACCTAAGTTTGTCCACCCTCATGACCTGCACAAAATGTATCGGGACTACAATGTACTCCTACTTAACTAGACAGGACTGAACTTCTTTTACAAGGTTGGAAGAAAATGTTGTGGAGCTAGACAGAAACAATCTCGCTTGGTTACTTCTATGTCAGTCAATCATCTCCGAACTTGCTATTGTTGATGCACACCGCTCTTTGAAAGGATCCACGACTTCCACAAGATCTTCAGAGAAGTTATTCACTGCAGGAGTAATTGGTACAAGAATATTGACAACATGCTCAGAGAGAATAATGTTACACTATATACTGAGTATGAACGTATAGCAACCACAAGCAATATAGCAATAAAATGATCGATAGTTTGTGGACATTGGTCTGGCTAGCTGTAGCATCTGTACATTTCTAATATCTTATTTTCTTCACAATACGCGTAATGCAAGCATACGGCCAGACATTAATTAGTTCTTTCCCTTGGTAGTGAAACATTATCCATGAACTGATTGATGCTCAAAGTTGGACTTTAACCGTCATTATATTAATATCAAATTACCCATTAACCACCAAACTAATGACACAAAACCATCCCTCCACAATTAACTGATGGAAAAGAACATTATTATTTCACTACCACGGGAAAGAACTTTAACTGCATCCAGGAGTTGTTTTTCCTGGGACACAAAAGCGTGTTGCATGATCCTGCTCGTCGGCGTACTCCAATACTTCAGAATTATCTCCAGTGAATCCGACTGTTGCTTGAATCCATATTAATTCAGGCAAAATATTCAGAAAAAATAAATACCTTCAGGAGCATAAGCTCATGCACCTAATTTCAGTCATGTACACAAACTAGACGATCAGTAGGATCGAATTGAGTGATGGCTACTCACAACTACATTTCATGACCTCGTATAAAAGTAAAGAAGGCATCGTAAGCTTACTTAGCTTTAGATGTATGACTCCTAAAAGGCTAAACAGATCATCCAGTACCACCTACCAAAAATACAACCTGGGAGCAGGTCCTCTCTTCCACAGTTCAATCCGGAACTATGGTGCATATGGTTCAGATCTGGTGCTACAAAAACTAATGAATAGTACACTACTACGATGATCGAAAAGTATCTGACGATGGCGAAATCGGATTTCTTTTACCTGCTACAGTGATAATAAATATCATAATTATGCAGAACTTAACTTCTTTCACATGCAGTGGTGCTAAATGGAAAAGAAATAAACTCACCAGGGAAAACGTTAGCTGTAAACCTTGCTTCATATACCTCTATGTCAGTCCATCCTCTCCGGACTTACTGTTGTTGATGCACACCGTTCAATAAAAGGACTAACGGCCTCCTCGGTATCTTCAGAAAAGCAATGTAGTCAGTTAATATGGAAAAGGATTAACAGCACCTTCAGCGAGCAATATATAATGATAAAATGAACCTGAGGATCTCAAATAGCATGTGCAATAGTCTGACAACAGCAACTGTAATTTTCTTAATTATGTGCCCACGCTCACGCATAGATATATGTAAAAATATGGAAAAGTGGAGTGTCTTATATTCCCAAATATCACTACGTAATAAGCATAAGGCATGCAAATGTCAGATATTAATTTGTTACTTCCCGTTGTAGCAAACATCAACATGCAAATTTGGTCTGTTTGTAGGCTTGTAGCTACTGACTGATACTAAGAAGTTGGACTTTGAGCATTGCGTTACTAAAAACATTTAACCGTTGACTAGAAAACTAATCAATTTTACAGAACCATCCCTTCCAAACTGATGGAAAAATCTTATAGATGCATTGTGCAGCAATCCAGGTATAAGCACCAATTAAACAGCTAATAGGCGAAATCATGATACAAATATCATTCAAGAGTTGTTTTCCTGGGAAGCAAATGCATGTTGCATATGCCTCTATGCGCGCATACCGTATATGCTTCAGATTTTAGAATGCTAATATATGGTATATACATACAACAGATATCTTGAGTAGCATCGGCATGTGCATCAGATTTCAATTATTTACACAAACACAAACTAGATGATAATATACGGAATTGCAGTAGGCTCTGCTTTTGCCTTCTACTTTTTCTAATGCGAGCATGACAACTTCATGAAAACGTAAAGTAGCCATCCTAACAAGCCATCCACAGTACGAAGAACTACAAGAAACACAGTGATTGCTTTACCGATGATCTATAGTATGCCGAATTGCAGAAGCACGTTAAATTTAATCGGAACTGCAACAAACACAATCGATAAGCAGAACTAACTAGCTAGCAATCATCCGAATGCAGTTACCTTCGGAAATCGAGGGTGGCAAGATCCATGGAAGGACGCGGAGGTGGGAAGCCGGCTCAGTGGGCAGCTCCGGGTCGCCGGGCAGCTGCTCTGTGATAAACTCTACGACATTATGCTCGCGCATGTCGACGCCGAAGAGGCGGTCCTTCAGGAAGAAGTAGACTAGTTTTGGGTTGCTGGGGCTCACGACCACAACTGCAGGGACCTCCTCAGGCAGCATGGTCGCCTTGTAGCTGTCGTTGTTCCAGATGTCCTCGATGTTAACAACGTACTCAATTTTCCACGAAGCTGTACTGCCGGAGCCGTCGGCAGCAGGGATCCGCGTCCACATACACATCGTCGCTGTTTTGCGGCCATTGCTATCGAGATATGGGATGATATCCACGAACCGCAACTGGTAGTCGCTCTCACAGACGCAGCGCAAGTCGTGAAGGCCCGAGTAGAAGCTGTCCACATCGCAGCCAGGCGGGAGGGCGTGGAAGAGCAGGGCGGGCTGATCGGCGACGGGGTTGCAGCTGAGGAGCCCCCATGAGAGGTCGAACCACCACAGATGGTCGTAGTCGTGGGTGAGCGCACCGGCGCAGACGAATTGGCGGCCCCGGGCCTCCAAGGGCATTAAGAGGTCCCTCTCCAGCCAATCCCCGTGGCCGTCAAAGAAGACCAGGAGCTTGGCGCGGCCTTCCCGGAGCCGAAGCTCGGCTATCACGTAGTGCTCCCCGTCGTCCAAGGAGAGAAGGCCGACGGTCCCGGCCATGTAGCTTTCGGGAACGGATGCGGCGCTCTTGGGGACGAGCTCGGCGGTGGCCGTGGACGGCGCCGCGAGCTGCTGGCCGCATGCGAAGTGGTGGGCCATGACGAGGACGCGGTCGACGCTGGGGCCGTTGCCGGGTGCTGTGGCGAAGCGGAAGAGCACGCCAGAGGGGCCCGCCGCGATGATGTAGGGGTCCGGGTCGATGTAGCCGGGGTTGGGGTGGGCGCGTCGGACCACGGTGATGAAGGTGACCCGCGGCGGCGCCCTTAGCGCGACGGAGAAGTCAGCGACGGGCTCCTCTGCCTCCGCGTCGTCGGGGACGAGGGCGGGGAAGCGACACAGAAGCACCCACGGGCACGGCGCCGCCATTAGGGGCGCTTGTCGGCTGATCGTTTGGCTTCGCGCACAGAGAGAGAGAGAGAGAGAGAGAGAGAGAGAGAGGCGGTTGGTTGGTGGGATTCTGTTGTGACGGTGGACTCGCCAATTTTTCCATTCCAGCGCATGGGTTCAGGTTCCAAGGCCCAGAAATGGCAGAGCAAACTGCAGCCCAACCAGCCAATTCAGCTTATGTACACCAGACATCTTACTCAGTAAATTACTTTAAATGTGTTAAATTATAAGTCGTATTTCAAATTCCTTTAATGACGAAATAAATTATTATAAAATACTCTCTTCAATCTAAAATATAATTATTTTAGGTTTAATTAAAGTCAAATTTATTTCACAGGCTATTAATAATAGAAAATCCATGATGATTTATTATATCTCTATATATTATATTACTAGATTCATCGTGAGACAAATGTTCATAATATTTAACTTTTTATGTTATAAATTATTTTATTTTTTTGGATATTAATAGTCAAATTAGACTTTTCGCAAACTCTGAAATGCTTATATTTTGGGAGGGAGATAGTACATGATATTTATAAACTTTTTCAATTAGATGAATAATAAAAATTACATTAAATGTCAATGATAACAATATAAAAAAACAAATGACTAAGTACTACTCTGTCCTAGAAAATATTTACGTTTGGGTTCCATGACATCTGTCTTTGATTAACAATTTCTATGGATTTGATTAAATTTATTGACATAAGATTTGTACTTTTAAATTCATCATAAGAAATACTTTTATAATGTGGAAAATTTGTCCTACAAGACACTGCACTTGCGCCTATTTGTCTGAGCCACATCGCCCGTTTCGAAATTGTCCGCAGAACACTGCAATTCAAAGAATTTGTCCCAGAACACCGTAAGAATATTTCAGGAATATTCCGTGGTGAAATGTCCATTCTGCCTCTGGCCTTTCAACGTGTACGCAGTGCCCGTTCGGTCCTAGGGCATTCGAAGCCCGGCATCCTTCTCGCCGCCGTCGCTCCCGCCCCTGCCACCGGCGCCCATCGCAACCCGCCGCTGTCTCCGGTGTCGCCAGGGGCATTAATCATGCTTGCTTAACCTGTAGTGAATGGAATAAAGTAATAAGTTCCTTTTGTGGTTATTGCTTTACACTTATACGGCAGTTCCCCGAATAGTGAAGTATATTTCATATCCATGTTGTTCTGCTACCAAAGGGTACACGGGCCATATGGTCTTTGGGTTTTACATATTTGAATTAATTTTTTAAATAAAATAAATAGTTAAAATTGAGATTAAAAATTAATAGCGATATTAATTTAAGAACGAAGGGGGTACTCTATATCCGTACTCTCTTCGGTTAAAAAAGAAAGTCGTTTTGGACAACATTTTGATCAAATATTGAGAATATAAAATACAAATAAGTTTTACCATGTTAAGTTTAGAAACATAAAAATTATAAAATTAGATTTGTCTTGAAAAGTACTTTTATAAAAGTATAAATATGTTATTTTTAATAAAAATATTTTTCTAAAAAATAAAAATCAAAGTTGTGTTTTGAAGACCGTGTTATTATCCAAAACGATTTTCTTTTGAACTGGAGGGAGTACATAATAAGCACCTGGCATGCATACTGTCATAACTGAGTACCTTAATTTGTTCTTTTCCCTTTGTAGTAAACACTAACATGCATATTCAAACTGTTTATAGCCACTGACTGATACCGAAAAGTTGGACTTTGACCATTGTTGTGTTAATAACAACTTAACCGTTGGGTGTTGACAACAAAACTAATCAACACAGAACCATCCCTTCCAAACTGATGGAAAAAGCTTATAGATGTACACCCTCCAGTCACACTAAAATGCCCCTGCATGCTCCACTTTGTCTTCTCCTCCTCCCACGTCCCAAGTCTCAAATTAATGGGGCGCTGCCCCGTTCGTCTCACCCCGGCCTGCTCTCATTCGTACCCCCTCGCCCCGACCCCTGGCGCACACTACGCCGGCACCGCCTCGACCCCCGACGCGGCGCCCCGCCCTGATTCGAGCCTCCCCACGCCGTGCCACCCCTGCTCGCGTCTCCAGCTGCTCGCACTGGTCAGCCCCCATCATCAGCTTGCTCGCACGTGCCATGGAGAAGAGGTCTGTGGATGCGACCGGCGGCGTTGAGGATGAGAAGAAAGTAGAGGTGGCTTCCGGTGCCTTGAAGAAGAGCATCCCAGCGAGCAGTTGTGTCATGGAGGAGAACCGCGTCTCAGCAAACAGTAGAACCGGCAACATGGAGGTTTTCATTGTCCCTAACTCTAAAGATGAAGACATCGCAAATGACAAGGTTCTGATTTTTTGAGTGCCCTCAATGTGTAGCGTCGTGCATCATGCCGAGGATGTTGAAGCTTGCTGACTTGCACGCAATGCCATCTTCAAGATGTGGACTTGTTCACAAGGACTACAACCTCTTGACATTGATAATAGATGAACTTGATGGTTTGAATTGCGAAATTTAAATTCCTAATATCCATGAACTTCAAATGGATGAAAATCAGACGATCCTGTTTCCTGATCATGTTCTCAAGACCCTGAAGGATATCAGCAACAAGAAAAAAAGCCTCAAATCAAGATGCCAACAAGGATTACTAGACTACGGTAATTACAAATGTGGCTGTTTCATTTGGTAACTAATGATTTAATTGCCGACTACTAATCCGATTCAATTGTTTGATGCAGCAAGAATTGCCATAGCCTCAGCAACCAAGGAAGGCACACAAGTGATCTGTAATGGAAGCTAGCCCAGTCTCTCCAGTGAATCTTTTTTCATATGAAAAATTTTGTACTTGTTGAAGCCTTTAACCTTCATGCATTCCTTCAAAACTGATTAAGTGTTAGGTATATCCTATTTACCTTCCTTGGGCAATATTCCTGGAATGCTTGTTTCATTATTGCAAGAAATATTACTGTTAATATTTTTGGAATGCTAAGATAATATGCAAGAAATATTACTGTTATTGTTACATACCTTTAGTAGTACTATGAGTTTACATCTTGAACCATGAGCATTATTAAACTAAAAAAAAAGATGACTCAACATGGCTACTCTGCTTACCAGCAATATCGTCTAGAATATCATCATCACCAAGATCAGGTTCTAAATTCAAATCAAATGCAGCTACAAACATTAGAAACATACAAAAATGATAAGATGAACTGTCCGCACCAATAAATTAATGAAAATTGCATGAACATGGCTATGTTGGTTACCGTCAACATTGTTACTTTGCGGCTTGATCATCAAGTCAAGAATTTCATCATCATCATCATCAACAGCGCGCAGGTTCTATATTCAAATCAAAGACACCTACAAACATTAGAAGTGTTGCATGAAATCTAAGTGTGATGGCATGCTACTCACCGGCGCGAATCAGAACTATCGTTGATTAGCAATGTTCGAATAAACAATCGCTACTGAACAGCGTGAATCAGAATTATCGTTGATATGGGCAAGGAATAAACAGTAGTTCAGCACGGCAAGGAATAAACAATTATTCAGATCGCGTCGCTCAAAGGAATAAACAATGGGTGCGTCACTCAAAGGAATAAACAATCAGTGATGTACCGTCTAAATAACATAATCAAAACATTGTTTACTTACCACCGCTGTTTTCGTCAGATTGTGCGTCACAGTCGTCGTCGGATAGGGCATGGTTCAGATCGAAGAAGCTTGCCATTTTATTTCCTCCTCTGCCGAACCGCTCGCACGGTCATTAGTTGAAATAGGCCAGCGCCTAATCAACGAAGCTCGTGCAACGAAATGTCACGCGAAGCAAAAAAAGGCAGCACGCGCGAGCGGCCAAGCGAGATTCGAAAAAGGTTTCATGGGGGAAAAAAACAATGAAACAAGGGGGCGCCAGGATCCGAACCCACAACACTGGGAGTTGGATCGGTGCCCTCCAACCGATAGGAATGGAAAGATGTTGCTCATTCCAAAGGACTCTGGAGCTATTTAATATGGACAAAGAAGGAAAATTAGCTCTTAATTAATCACTTCTTGATATCTAAAATTGTGGTCTAAACGACTCTACGTGACGGGAGGGAGTATTGTGCAGAAATCCAGGTCCAAGAGTTCTTTTCTGGGAAGCAAATGCGTGAACTTGCATATGCCTCTATGTGCACATACCGTAGATACTTCAGATTTCAGAATGATGTCTCTGAATCTGACTGCTAACAGATAAATCCGTATTCTGGACCTGGTAATATGTATACGTACAATAGAAATCTTGATTCTTGAGTGGCATCGATCGGTGTGTGCATCTGATTTCATTTATGTACACAAACACAAACTAGATGATCAACTACAGAATTGCAGTAGGCTCTGCTTTTGTTCTCTATCTAATGCAAGCATGAATTATGACTGCACTTGACAACTTCATGGGAATTTAAAGGAGACATCCTTACAGCATGATACACATAACTCCTAAAATGTTAAACAGGCAATCCACAGTACGAAGAACTAAAATAAATACTTTATCGAGATCTAATCTATATACCGAATTGCAGAAACAAATTCAGTATAACAGGAACTACCATTCTACCAGAAAACAATCAGTGCGCTACAGTGGATCGATAAGCAGAACTGCAGGCAGATATCAGAGTTCCAGCACATAGCCGCCAAATGCAAATAAGACATTAGAAGAATGTAGTTACCGTTGGAAATCGAGGGCGGCAGGATCCAAGAAAGCACGCGGACGTTGGAAGCCGGCAAAAAGGGCGGCTCCCGGTAGCCGGGCGGCTGCTCGGTGATCAACTCGGTCTCATGCGTGCGCACGTTGACGCCGAAGAGGCGCTTCTGTAGGAAGAGTTAGACCAATCTGGGGTCCCTGGGGCTCACGAGCACGATTGCAGGAGTATCCTCGGGCAGCTTGGTCGCCTTGCAGCTGTCGTAGTTCCAGATCTCCGCGAAGCTCACCATGTAGTCATGCTCCCACGTTGACGTCCTGACGGTGTCGTCGGCAATAGGAGGATCAGGGACCCGCGTCCACATGGACAAGGCCGGTGTGTCGCAGACTTGGACGATCTCCACGAACCGCAGCTTATGGTCGCTCTCACACACGCAGCATTGGTCGTGCAGGCCCATGTAGTAGCTGTTCACGGAGCGGTCAGGCGGGAGGGGGTGGAAGAACAGGGCGGGCTTATCGGCAGCGGGGTTGCAGCTGAGGAGCCCCCACGAGAGGTCGACCCACCAGAGATGGGTGCCGTCGTAGCCCTAGTGGGTGAGCACATCGGTGCTGACAAAGGGGCGGCCCTGGGCCTCCGCGGGGATACAGAGGTCCCTGTTGAGCCACCTCTCTTGGTGGGAGAAAAAGAGGAAGAGCCTGGTGCGGCGCATGGTGCCGCCGAGCGGGAGCCGGAGCTTCGCTATCACGTAATCGTCACCGCCGTGTAAGGTCACCATGCCGATTGTCCCGAGGACGTGGGTGTCCTCGTACGGCGGCCTGGATTTGGGGCTCTTGGGAATGATGACGGCGGTGGCCGTGGACGTCGCGGGGCGCTGCTGGCTGCCTGCCGCTGGGAGGAAGTGGCGCGCTACGACGAGGACGTGGTTGGCGCCAGCGCTGGTGGTGCCGGGCGCGGTGGCGAAGTTGAAGATTGCGCCGTAGGGGCCCGCGGCTAAGAGGTAGGGGTGCGGGTCGATGTAGCCTTGGTTGGGGTGGATGCTTCAGGCAACGGTGAGGAAGCTGATCCGCGGCGGCTCCCTGAGCTGGACGGAGAAGTCGGCGGCGGGCTCCTCTGTCCCCGCGTCGTCAGGGCCGAGGGCAGCGAAGCGGCACAGGAGCACCCACGGCGCCGCCATTGCGGGGGGGGGGGGGGGGGTGGGGCTGTCCTCTTGATTGGTTCGATTCGATTCGAGCAGCGACACAGGAAAGCGCGCGCACGGGTGTTGGGGTCCGGGGAGAGAGAGGGCGGCGGCTGGGCTGTGGGATTCGGTTATGACCTCGCCGATTTGGCGACGATGGATGGAAAGACAGCTGGACAGGACACAATCGTAATTAAAAACTTTTTGACAGGAGAGATCTATACAGTACTTCATAATTAAGTACTCTCTGTTTACTGTAGAGATGTTTTTGACTTTTTAAAATTAATTTTTGATCATTTGTCTTATTAAAAATTTTACAAAAATACAAAAATAAATAAATCAAATTTAAAGTAATTTTAATAATAAATTATTTCACAATTAAATAAATAATATTTTTACAAAATTTTTAAATAAAATAAATTGTAAAAAATGATTTTGAAAAGTTAAAATGTCACTTACAGTGAGATGGAGAGAGAACTTGTTCGGTTTCAAAATACTGCTAAGTAGTAAGTAATGTTTTTAACTTTTTCAAATCGATGTTTAATTATTCATTTTATTCAAAAAAATTTATAAAAATACAAAAATAAATAAATTTAGCTTAAATTACTCATATTAATAAATTATTTCATAATAAAATAAATAATTTTTTCATAATTTTTTAATAAGATTAATAGTTAAAAGTAGATATTTAAAAATTTTAAAAAATATTTATTTTGAAACGGAGAGAGTAACAATTATTGTTTTTGCAAGTGGTCGTAATTATACTACAGTAGTATTTGACAACCATAGGAGTCCGGAGAGGATTTGGGATTTGGCAACCACTGGAGACGATCTCGGATGGCACGTCGATATCGACGGTCACGCCTCCATGAACGTCAGGGCGATCCTCGGTACGGTGATGTTGGCGATCCGCGGAACCTGACTGACCGGCGGCGCCAGCGGGCACGCCGCCATGGCCGCGCGGTACGCGAACCTCAGCGGTGTACGCCGTCGACGGGAGGAGGTGACGACCGTGCCGGAGTCGATTATCATGCCGCCAGTCATTACCAACCAAGGGGTCTACGTCGAGCTCTTTTCCCGCCGACACTGATGCCGGTGAGCGTCACCTCGTATATAGAAGGTCGGGGCTAGGCGCCGCATGGGCGTGAACGCGAACCACGACGTGTCGCTCGGCGCGCCGAGGGTGAGGAACCCGGCCCGGCTGTCAACCGGCGGGAGCCAGTAAGATCGGGAAGGTGTTCGACGTTTTTGACACGAACGACTCCGGCGCGCCACCGAGCCCCAGGACGACGCCATCTAACATGTCGAACGGGCCGTGCTGCCTGGCCGCAGCCGTTTGTGCAGCTGTTGCAGTTGAATTCCGCCGTGACGTTCCGGGCCGGCAGGCTTTCGTTGCCGCTCGGGACGAGGGGCGTAGCCGCGTAGGTGGAGGATCTGCTCGGGGGCGAACAGGGGGTCCTTCTGGGGGCAGCACTCCGGCGTTGCACGGCTCGCGCTGCACCCACGACAGGTCGCTTCCGCCACGAGAAGCAATGGAGATAGCCAGCGATGCGATATGCACGGAGGTGTTCGGTTAATCGATCCATGGAAACGCCTGCCTAGCATGCAGGCCAGCTAGCTCCGTCACCCTGTACGTGGTTTGTCAGCAGGGAAGCAACGAGACCAGCTAGACAGATGAGAAACCAACGATCCAGAACGAACGGGTCCTCGACCTGGAGCATCTGCTTCATCCCGATCTCTCGGTCGCAAAATGGCTTGCTCTTGTGGGCACGAACTTTTTCTTATTTTTTGGTGACGATGTCTTTCGACGATATCAAAGCGGCCATTCGGGAACTTCTCCGGTGGGTGCCTCAGCGGCGTTAACTGGAGCGCGCACGGCCATACTAAACGGATCGAGCTATGTACACCTATGTTGATTTCGATTGTTAGATCCAACAAACTAACCAACATTTGCGGAACACATTTGCTTAAACAAAATATAATTTTTTTAAGATCTAGCAAAACATACTACTTCCATCGAACTTGAACCAGCCAACGGAGGGAAAACTGAAGCGGATCTTAACAAACAGAAAACTAACAGATTCCTGTACTACGGCATGGTAGGATATCGTCTCAATCAGTTGCAGTAATGCGATAAGAAAACTATTAAAAAAAATCTTCGTCGGAACTCGGCTGCCGCAAGAATCGTCGATCGTTAGACCGCCGGGGCGCCGTTCCTGATCGATGACCTTTGATCGATCATCAGCTAGCGACCGGTGGAGCGGTTGCGCCGGAGGGTGGCGTACGCCTCCTTGGCCGGTCATGCGGTACGCCGGGCGCAGCTGCCCCGTGTAGTTCATGGCGTCGTCCTCGCCCGGAGGACACCGCACGACCGGCTCCTCAACCACCTCCTCCTTCGTCGTCACCTCGCTTCCGGCCTCCGCTGCTGCCGTCTCCTCCTCCGCCGCATTAGTCGTTGCCGGCACCGCGCCCTCGTCAGGAGCCACGGGCACCGGCGCCGCGCCTGCGTCAGGAGCCACGACGCCTCTTTTACGGGGCCACAAAAATTATTGTTTATTAAGATTTTAAGCTCACAAAAATTATTGTTTGTAAAGATAAAATGCGAATAATTTGTTACCTCGCTGAATCACAAAAAAAACCATTGTAACGTGTGCACCAGGGAAGCGAGCCAACCCACGCAGGGCGGCCACACAAATCCCGTGCGATCAGGATGGGAACAGAATAGTGTGCCGTCATCCAAATCCCGCTGGTTAGTTCCAATAACCTTGATTAGTTCTAACAACCACCAAATAATATCAACGGATCAAAATCTTGAGGATGAACAAATCGACGCGCGCATTCCGATCTTAACGGCACTCGCGTTGTCCTATATGTATTTACCAAATTTTTATTTTTTTCTAGGTATCTGACACGCTATTTGATTATGAACTTAATATATGGTTGGGATAAAAAAATATTAGTCAATCAAATTTTTACTGTGAGTATTTTTTTCTTTAATATTTTTATGCACAATATTAAAATAAGTGTGTACATATGATCATGATGCATATTGATACATGTGCAGGATGGGAATATACTTAAGATTAAATTTTTGCTACAATTATTGAAGTACCAAGATAATGACTTTAAAGAAAATATACCTATATTTGTTCAAAAATTTCTAAAGCGCATCAAATTTTAGATATAATGTATGTAAACTTTAATCTTTTATGATGATGAATAATGAGAAATTTTTAATTTTAATTTATTTTAATATATTAGTTTTTTAATTTAATATTTTTCTTTGATCATAGCGTTAACATAGGCATCAAAACTAATCTTTTGAAATTGAACTGATTTCTATAAAATTTTTATACGACTCCTGTGAAATTTCTATGTTTCAAAAGAGGTCTTACTATCAAATATGTCGACCTTTTAATATTTACCACTCAATCCATAAGCTTTTCATTAAGAGACACTGAGGCCCTTTTTGTCTGAGTCGAAGCTCTTAAGCTTTTAGAAAAACTGGCCGGTAACTATGTAAATAAATATAATTCTTGTATTATTTCAAATAAATATAATTCTCATCGAATGACAACACAGCTCCGATTAATTGACCCGCGGAAGGATATGTTTGAAATCCCAACTAACAAAACCCCGTGAGAAGCCCATTGTTGCACCCCATTTCTGAGATGCACTCTACAACACGTATCAGTCTCTGGATCAGTAGATGATATGCATATACAATACAGAACGTATATCAAAAACATACTTCGAAAAGAATATAGATACATGAGACAGAACTTTTAGCAGCATGCGGTGAAGATCTCTACGATCCAACACCGGTTGACGCCAAAAGCGAAGCAAGCAGCGGAACACTAAGTCTCAAATTCACAAACAGGCTTGGGAAGCAGAACGAAAATCTCGCACGTCGTCAGCTACGCGGTCCTCTCTGTCTAAAATCACAAATGCAAACGGGTGAGTACAAAAGACACTCAGCAAGCTCTAACATTAAGCATGAGTATGTATGTGTATATACATATATATATATATGTATATGTATATATATATGTATATGTATATATATATGTATATATATACATATATATACATATATATATATATGTATATATGTATATATATGTATATATATATATATGTATATATATGTATATATGTATATATATGTATATATATGTATATATATGTATATATGTATATATATGTATATATATGTATATGTATGTATATGTATATATGTATATATATGTATATATATGTATATGTATATATGTATATATATACATATATATATATATATATATAGGTATATATATATATACATATATATATATATATATGTATATGTTTGTAGCAAGGAAAAGGCATAGGGTTACTTTGCAAAAATCCAGTTTTATGAGGGTTCACTACAGAAGGTTTAAACTAGAGAAGATAAAATATTTTCTTATCATATTTAAGTGGGTGGACCTGCGGGAGAATAAACCATTCTTGTCAGTTCTCGAATTTTAACTGGAAGGGTCTCCAATACCCGATCCAGATACTTTTTCAAATCACAGGTATCTACACTCACACACAAATAAGGATATTATAGAAGACCAATCGTAGGGTGGTCAAACATAGTGTGTCAATACCGTGACAACGGCCGTTTCGAAAGGATTTTACTCTACAGAGGTTGTACACTGTACCCACAGGGTACACTCTCTTTGCAGGAGAGAAACGTAACTCTAGTCTCACCTTATTCGAGTATCCCCGTATGTGCATCTCGAGAAGCAAACCAAAGGCTAAATCTCAAGAAATCACTTTCCTTGAGTTCTCCGGTACTTTATTTTCCTCCTAGGCTCAAATACACTGAGTTTGTGTACTTCTTTTTCCTCGGAGTCGAATCGCTCGGGTACATACATCCCCGAGTGTCCACTCTTAATCCCCCATGCCCTACTGGCCACCAAATAGAACATACGGTAGATGCCAATAAGTTAGGGTAAGTCCTGCCTAATATATACAGGTTCTGTAGTTGTACGTAATCATTAAGCTGAGCACTAAAGAACCGGTCCTTATATGACAGGACGGGCGCTATCCACGAGAGGTAGATCCAATTACGCACATAGCTAATCACTAAAACACGTAATTATTCTCCAATCACCAATGCACAAAGCACAAGCCTCGCCCATGACCAAAAATATCCCTTCTTCGCCTTGCACCAATTGTTCTATCACCCATCTCATTTTATTTTACATACACTACCAAACTCATTTTAACGTATTTTGTAAATAAGTGGTGTATGGTGTGACGATGCTCCGCATCGCAAGAGGATTACTAAGCATCCTAATATCAAGGTAACTTTTCATTCATTAAAGGTATTTAACAACGAAAATCCTATGGTTAAAAGGGGGCGTCGATAACAGATAATCAAGGTAATTAATATTAATGTCTAGCAGCTGACATTAATATCAATATATCAATCAACCAATTAGGATTTTAACTAACATAATGTTTTAAATCAAAATATCATGCACAGCAGTATAATAAGCACTATGGGAGCAATCGCAAAATATAGGTTCAATACGGTCAAGAGGGGGGGGGTTAGAGCTTGCCTGCAAACTTCTAATCTTCGGAGCTTGAGGTCGGAGGCTCTTCTTCAAGATCCTATCCTTCAGTCTCTAGCTTCGCGTCCAAATCTTCGTGCTTCTCTTCACACGAGGAACTTCTGGCTCCTTTTGAAACTTGACTCTTCTTTACACTCAGCGTTATCTACACGATAAAATACACCTAATAAAACTACCGCAAAATAAACAAAGCTAGAGAAGAATCGATAAGATCCGACAAACTTCGAGTAAGAACCAATTAAACTCTGCAAGGAAAACCTAGGGTAAGTCATGCGTGATGTATTGGCTATTGACTTAGGGCGAGGTTCGGTGAAAGGTTTCCTAGGTTTGATGCAATGGGGGCTGTACGAACAGAGTGCGTATACCTAAAAGCATGAGTGGAGGTGTTAGCTATGTGTACGTGCTATAGGGCGACACTAATACTCTAATGGTAAGCACTCCTCTGAGGCAAGTGCTCATGGTATGCTTTGTGTATGGCGCGTTGTACACAGTTTCAAGGCACATGGCTCGCGCACAGCCTCATGCATATGTATAGGCATCAAGTGTAATATGTACGTGATTTATTGGACTAAGTTGTAGTGCTGGCATATAGACATGCACAGAAGCACGCTTTATGAGCGGCTTCAACTGTAGATGTGTATAGTGTATTATCATTTTATGCGTAACCCTAATTTAGATTTATTTATTGTTAGCCAGCAATTTAGACTCATTCAAAATTATATTTAGTGATTATATCATGGGTGCGTTGTGGGTGTTTCTGTTATATGGACTCGTGTAGGGATCCGATGTGTGCTGTGCGGTTTCACTTGCTTAGTGACTACATGTATGGAGCCATTGTTAGTCGTCGTTAGGTTTCCCTAATGACGAGTGTCACAGGGGTGCAAGTGCACATTCCCTGTGCGTGATGTTGCACGATGAAGTGGCATGTGCATCCCATTGCGTAAACAACACTAATGGTCTTATGAGAGAACTCATATAGGGCATGTGTTGATAGTGTGCTTGGTTCAAGACTTGTTATTTTACGCACATCTTAACGTTATTTGCTACTCTACCAGCTAGCAATTATAATCTAAATGCATGCATACACATTTAGTGTTTGTGCGGACATATAAATAGCTAAGTGTAGGTGCACTGTTTAACATACTTGCGGCACTAAGGCCCTCACGCCAGAATGAACCTATATTAGGGTGTGCCAATGGGTTTGGTGTGTTCATTTCATGCATGCCTTGACCTATCGGTATTTACTGAGATGAATGATTAACTATTGCATTTGTTCTAAGCCGTGTCTACCTAGTGCATAATTAATTAAAATGGCAAACCGTGTGCATGACAAGCATCTACAGTGCTCACACCTTTATACGAATATAATTTGTATAAAGTATGTGTTACAAGTGTACCCAGTATGCGGCATATCATTTTAAGCATCATTTCATGTGTAGCACTATCTACCTAATATTATATGCTAATAGTTGATCACTAAATTTATAGTATATTTATATAGTTATAAGTGGATGAACCCATATTTACTAGAGATAAATTATTTAATTTACTAGTATGCGCACACTTTGTTTCTAATGAATTATGACTAATCGCCTGAGTTTATTTTATAAGTGCACTACTATAGTTCTCAAGTCGTGCGTGTACTAAAACATGCTAGCATAAAGCAGGATGCACACTAACTATGATCCAAGCCTATGTCTAATATGACTATATGTGAATTACTAATTAAAATCAAATGACGAATGAATAACGAGCTAAAATAATGCAATAAAGAACTAAAAGCGATTAAATAAATAATTCCAATAAAACTCAAAATAATTTCATAACAGGATGGAAGTGGGATTTGGATTATTGTTTAGGAAGTGCTCACTGGATTTCTAGTGGAGGCGGAACGGGAGAGATTGAATTGGTATTGATTTATCGAACGATTATCGGGGTCTATTTGTATTTCAGCTAAACTGTAGGGAATGTGTAGGGTTTTGGCTCTAAGACTGATTTTAACGGATAGCCTATGTCGATACAAACGCGTGAGCGCAAGAATCACTAAAAACGGAGTTACGGTTTAAAAGATATGTCGTTTTAAAGATGTCGGTTAGCTCTAGGGACTCATCTGCAATTATTGAAAAGTCGATGGGGACTTCGCTGTACTGATCTGAAAGTAACTAGGGGCCTATTGGTAAATACGGGTAAATATAGGGTTCTATGTGTAAATTGGAGGGAGTTATTTTACATTTAAATAATGGTCCAGGGGCTAAGTGTAAGATTCCTAGGCTAAAATATAATCTGATTGGACAGTAGGGGCTTAGATGTAAAATGGATATTTAGTTTATATCGGCAGAATTATTTTACAAAGGAAAATGTTACGAAAATTTATTTCTGTGTGCGGAGTAGTGGGTGTACCTAGCATTTGTCTACTGAGACTGACAGGTGGGCCGTGTGTGCACGTATCATTTTAAAGTGCGCCTGTTGATCTGGAATGATGTAGACCGTTGGATCTTCGATCAACGGTTCAGATTTAAAAATACTTCAACGTGTTACGTGGAACCGATCTGGGCCGTTAGGTCTTGGATGAGGGGTTCTGATTTATAGTGAAACTAGAGCTACGTGGATTAAATCTGAGCGTTAGTTTGGGAACGGACGGCTACGATTTTTAAATAGATTGGATCTAATCGGGACGGTTCGTTCAAGATCTGAGAGGTCACGTTCAAAAGACTTGGTGTTTTAATCTGGCACGTCGAATGGCAGACGGATGGCTCGTAGGAGCCAACATCCTCGGCGGCGGCCGGACGGAAGTGTGACGGCGGCGCCATTGGCGCCGGAGAGACGTTCTTGCGCTATGGTGACCTGAACTCTGGACCGGGAGCAAGAGGAGCTCGCATCTTTCTCACCTAGGGGGTTGTCGGCTTCTGTATGGGTCCGGGGCGAGCTCGTGGCGGAGGGAGGTGGCCCGTGGTGGTGGCTCACGGCGCAGGAGGTGGCGTCGCGGCGGGGCAGGGACCGGAGAAGCCGAGGAGCATCAACGCACTTCCCTAAACTTCGTGGTAGGCTTGGAGCAGCCGGAGGGGCGCTGCTGCTTGCTGTGGACGGCGAGGAGACGGCCTGCAGAGGTGGCGCTTGGCGCCAGAGCGAGGCGACTGCAAGAACGGCTCGGCGGGACCTGGATTCGAAATAGAAGGTTACAGAGAAGCTCTAGGATCAGAGAGACGGCCGAGAGGAGGTGCATCCGACGGAGAATCGGCGACGACAACCAGAGTGGCAGAGGAACGGGAAAACCGAAATTCACCGGCGGTGGCGGCTTGATTCCGAGTGGCGGCCGGTGCAGAGAAGAGAGGAGGTGCTCGGGGCTATTTATAGCCGAAGGAGGAGAGCGCTTGTCGAGGATAACAGTGAATGCGGCTTTAATGGCCGGCGGTGCTCGTGGAGGCACGGCAGAAGCTGGGCGCGGTGGTCCAGTGAACGCGCGGCGCGTCGACGATGGCGTCGAGGCTCGGACGGGTACGCGGCACTCGTGTGAGCTGCGCCGAAGGCAGGCCCGTCGCGTGGCAGGGCGCGCGTCGGCGGTCGAGCTGTGCCAGGTAGCGAGGCAGGAGAGGAGAAGGAACAAGGAAAAAGGAGCAGATCCGGCCCAAGGGTGAGAATTGGAATTTGAAGTTTGAAAATTTTTAGAATTTGAATGGATTGATTTGAAAATTGATTAGGATTCAAATGGGATTCGGTAAATAAAATCCAAGTAAAACAGAGGAAAAAAATCAAGCATTTGCACACTCACATTTTAATATTTTTGAAAAGTTCTCAATTGAGATAAGTTTTAATTTAAGTGATATTTTACTCTTTTGAAATAGAAGAGAAAAGAGGAATTGGAAAGGAGAAGGAAAAAATGGTTAGGATATTTGCTAATTTTTTTTAATTTCGAATTTTTAATATTTGACCTAAAATTTGGGATGTCACACCCATCAAAGCCCATGGGCCCAATATGTGCCACACATGGACATGTAAGCTATCAAGCCCAAGCGATATCAGCGTCTGTGGGTCTCACTCGCCTTCTCACCCCGCAGTGAATTCAACCGTGTGCAAACAGAAGCTGGGCCTTTTTGTTATTCGCATTTGGCGGGCCTGTACCGGCTTGTTAGGGTGATAATTCGTGGACTACGTGGTTTCATTAGCATGTTGCTGCTCAAATCATTGGATCATCATCAATCGCTTGCGGTTGCAGGATGATTGATTGATCTGACCGGGACAAAACTCGATGTCAGTCGTCGGCGCGGAACAGCCTCGACGGCGAACGATGGCGGCAGTTGCACCTCTCGT
>BCLH01000952.1:6953-86884 GCA_001602315.1 Zoysia pacifica | reverse complement strand
GCGTGAATAGTACACACAGGCACTGTACATCGCATTGCGGATGCCAAATTCTTAGACAGTATATCTCCATTTTCTGAATTTCCATTGCCAGTATACTAACTTAATTGTAACTGTTTCAAATGTGCAGGAAGAGTCGTGCCAAGCAGGAGAGCCAACGGAGTGCCGCTGGAAGAGCTGTTTGGCTCCGAGTCCATGACTGTTCAGCCAGTCGGCCTAGCACTGTCGCCCACAGATGGTTCCATGCATGCACTACATTCATGTCTCCATTTGTAGTCTTGACAGTTTCAGATGTGTGCCTTGGCAATCGATCGATCGAGCTCAACCGTTTGGCCTCTCATCACCACTTGCAAGATGCCCCATACATCCCAATTATTGGAGTATAGATTCCAAACTGGGCACTTGATTCTTCGTCAGCAGCGTTCACACGCACGCATCTGCGTTTCTTCTCCGCCTCTCTCTGGTCACGGTCGGACGTCCACAGACGACGCCGCGTTCATGCGCCATTGTCGTCGACATGGCCGCCGAAGCCGAGCACATGGCGCTGCAGCATGAAGAAGACGAAAGAGAGATGCGCTCTGCTCGCGCGCGCGCGTGTCGTGGCCAGTGCGAGGGCCATTCTCACGAGAGGAGACTGGATTCCGGCGTCCAAGCTAGGAACACCGCTCGCTCGAAAGGCTAGCACGCGTTGTTCTCACTGCCTGTCCTTGAAGTAGCACCGCAAACTGTTTTGCGTTAATTTGCCGCCGTTGTGGTTCACTCCTTTAAAGATGTGATCCACGAGGCACCAGTCAAAATTTTCAAATGTTTCTAACGTGCGTACGAAATGATGCAAAATAATAGTACAAGTCAAAATGAAGTCATTCAAATACAAATTCAATAGTTTTTTTTTGAAAGGAAATTCAATAGTAGAAAACTTGACAAAAAAAAAGAGCAAGAATTATTGGAGTTTGGCCTGGCACGCTGACCGTACCATGGATCAAAGCGAAGCAAAAAAACATAGAGACATATGCCACTGTCCACTTCCATAGCCACGGTGGAAGCTCAAGAGCTCTTGCCGCCGTTGCCGGGCTTTGTAAACATGGCAAAAATGAATAATAGCACGATGCAGCACAGATGCCCATCGCTTTACCAAAAGAATCTACTAACATGTAGCAATCTACTTTAGAGTATTTGTTCGTTTTGGGACCCCAAAAGAAAGAAAGATACCATGGTATACATAGAGAAAAAAAAAGAA
Organism: Zoysia pacifica; assembly: GCA_001602315.1. Taxonomy (NCBI): domain Eukaryota; kingdom Viridiplantae; phylum Streptophyta; class Magnoliopsida; order Poales; family Poaceae; genus Zoysia; species Zoysia pacifica. Next base: position 85,650 of record BCLH01000952.1, on the reverse strand, counting down.
TCCAAAAAACTGAAGTTACTACAATGTCGACAACTATCAAGTGCGCTATAATTGTAAATGCCTTTGATTGTTTATTGCATCTGCTATCTACGTTCATATTGTGGATATAGTATGTCACTTATGGCTATTTCAGAAAACCGGTGCTGAAATAGGCGGCAAATAGCCGTATCTAGCTGCTACTCGTACTATCTATTCAAAACAGTGTCGTTGTGGAAAACAAAACCTTAGGCCTAAGCCTGTCTCTCGGCTGCCCGTCCCCTCACCGACGTCCGCACAAACGCAGCTGTGTGAGCACGATCGAAGGACATGAGCATGTGCTTCTTTCACGTGTCATATAGTAATGGCGCGGCCGTAGGGCATCACTGCGGAACGAAGGCGACAGGCACTCTCTCCCTCCCGGACGCGCCGTGCCGTCGGTGCTCCCTCTCCGTGCGCGCGCGTGGCCGAAACGCGGTCGAGCTTCCAATCAGGAGAGGCCGGGAGCTTCCAATCGTTGGCAGCCGGCTCCCTCTCCTCCAACCGGCTGCAAGCGACGCGCGCACGGGCAGGGGCAGGCTCGCCGTACGTCGCCCCGCCTCGGCGTACGAACTAGACTGTGCTGTATTCGCTGCGTTGCCGCCGGCGATGGAAACGGGTGTTTATGATCAGCCGGTTGGTTGGTTCTACTCTACCGCCTCTCATATCGCTCTCGCTTTCGCTCTTGGTATCTCACTCCTTCCGTGGCGTGCCGCAGATGACCCCGGCTTAATTTGATGAGATCCTCTTGGTGGAAAGATGATTCTGTAAGGACTTCAGTATATTTTAGCCTAGGAACGGAGATTAGAATTGAGAGCATATCTTAGGTCTTGAGTTCTTATAACTTTTTTCTTTCTTGTGATCTGTTTTTGGTGCTTTTGCTTTGCCACTTAGGGCATAGGATGGTCTTTTCTAATGCTGCAGCAGTACGAGGGATTGGATTCTCTTTAGAGCAAAGATTATGGTTGTTCATTCCTCTCATCATCACATAATAAGGGGTATGACCTCCTTTTATAGCTGCTGCACACTAGGGGTACACCCTTTCAGTGTGCTCTTGATTCCCCCTACATTTCAATTTCCAAGTGGAGCATACATATTCCAACTGGGCACTTGATTCTTCGTCAGCAGCGTTCACACGCATGCATCTGCGTTTCTTCTCCCCAGACGTAGCTGTAAGCACGGGGACATGAACAGACGCCGCTTTCATGCGTATGGTGATAATATCTAATACATGTCCTAATTAATAGGGTATGTAACTCCACGAAATAAAACCATCTCATCACTATATAAAAAGGCACAAAGCCGATTAAAAAGGATCTAATCATCGTTATCAAAGTACTTTACTTTTTATCTCTCAAATCTTAATCCCCTCTCTCATACTAACTCTGTTTTTCTCTCGTCTCGACAATATGTGAAAGCTTTCGCTTAATTTTTCTGGTGCTGTTATAATTGTTGTCAGGCGATATCGATATTCTGCACACAGATGTGCGCGTGGTGTCCACTCCTATAGCCACAGGAAGCTCAAGAGCTCTTGCCGGGCTTTGTAGAGATGGCAAAAATGAATAATAATACGATGCAGCACGAGGGCTGAGCGATAGCTCAGTTGGTGAGGGCGCCACCATGCGTCGAAACCCATCAGGCTTCGATTCCCACTCATCCCTGTACTCATTTTTCTTCCTCAATGAATTGGGCACTCTCCACCGCATGGCTTCCGTGCCATAAGTTTCATTTTCATTTTTTTTAGTACGATGCAGCACAGGTACCCATTGCTTTACCAAAAGAATCTACTAACATGTAGCAATATACTTTCTCTAGAATTTTTATTCCGTTTGTGACCCCAAAGACCCCAAAAGAAAGAAACATACCATGGTAGACATAGAAAGAAGATTACTAAAAACTGAAGCTATTATAATGTTGACAGTTTTTAGAGTGCTCGAACAGCCCAGTTGTTGTTGGGCCTATCCACTCACAAGACTCGTGCACACGCATCAACAACCGATCATTGTTGCACCAGCTTCTCCGGTGGTTAAACTGTACCAGCGCACCTCCAGGATAGGATCATCTAGATGCCTCACATTTACCGAGTGTTCTGATGTTAAATGGCTGATTGTTTAGTTCACCTGTTAACTAAGCCATTCTCTCGGCCGTCCGTCACCGACGCCCACACAAACGTAGCTTTGTGAGCACGATCGAAGGGCATGAGCATGTTCTTCTTTCGTGTGTCAAAATAATGGCCGCGGCCGTAGATCATCACTGCCGAACGAAGGCGACAGGCACTCTCTCTCTCTCATGCTCCCTCTCCGTGCGCCCGCGTGGCCGGAACGCGATCGAGCTTCCAATCAGGAGAGGGAGCCATGCGATCGATTCGCACTGCTGCCGGCTGCAAATGACGCGCGCACGGGCAGGGGTAGGGTAGCTCGCCGTCGCCCCGCCTCGGCGTACGAACTGGACTGTGTCACAGTTGTTGCTTTGCCGCCGATGGAAACGAACGTTTAATTATCAGCGGGTTGGTTCATTGGTTCTACTCTACCGCGCTCTCGCTCTCGCTTTCGTCCTCATGATATCCCGCTCCGTCCTTGACGTGCCGCAGATGAGATGAGATCGCGACACAAGTTTAATTAATTAATCTAAAATTTAGTGTGGAAATTAGATTGTGAGATGTAATTTACTACTCCCTTGGTTTTGAAATTATAGTCGCCGTTAGTTAGTTGAAATGTGAACTAGACAATGATAATAATTTTTGAACGGAGTAGTATGCCTTTATATGTAAGCTGCTCAGACTTTAGAGATCTGTCGTCTTGCATGCACATGCATCTGCTAGCCTCTCAACTCTGCACTGAAGCTCCCATTTCTTCCCCGGCCCGGGGCGAAGAAAAAAGAACTAGACTCCAAGAATCACACAGTGTTAATCCGGGCCCATCTACAAGAAACGAATCACAAATATGGCCAAAAAAAAAATGATGCTGCACACACGGATTTGGACCTTAGCGCGTGGGCGACGCTTGCTTTCGGTCCACCTCCACCTTTGTCATGTCGACCTCTACCTTTGTCATCTGATGCAGTAGTGGCCTGGTGGGCGATGCAACCCCTTTTACTCAAAAGCTACAAGCTGCTTTTTTAATCTATACATTCCTCAGTTACATACAAAAAAATCTCTATATTAGCTTGTTTTGATGTGCCTACATGTTTGATGGTTTCACCAACGTCGACGTCTATCACTGTTGATGACATTGCGGTCAAATCCCTAGAATACAGGAGGGACTTGGACACCAATATCGGTTCTTTGATGCAATCACCCACGGTATGGGAGGGAAATTAGCCACCGGATCCAGCAACATTGAGGATTGTTGATTGCCGATGCCTCCATGACCTAAATCCCTAAAGTATGAGAGGGGATCGCCACTCAACGAAGATGGATTCGAGGTCATCTCCGTGGCAATGACAGAATTGACCTCGGTGAAGTTCATGTCTATAACTTTGCACCCATGGTCACACATCATCTACATCGCAATGCGCTGGCGGAACAACCAGCTTGTCTCCCCTCCCACCTGACGGCGGCGGTGGATGGCAGGTCGAGGAACGGGATGGCTTAGGTTGCCACAATGGCGCCAAACAATGCCTCGAGGATCCCCTGCCGCTGCCCCATCTAGTGGCCCACACAGCCACGGTTGTCATCAGAGGTCAGAGAGCCAGAGGATTCAGCCCCGTCAAACACCACGCTCTGTGGGCTCGACCCCGAACGACATGGCGAAGCGCAGCAGCCGACCGAAGACATCCATCCGGTTGATCCTCGTCGCACAGCTTCAAACTCATTCAATCTTCTCTTCAACCTTGGTAATGGCAAGGGCCAAGGGAGGACCCCCATGGGTGGGCGCCTTGCAGTCGGCTGAGTTTTTTCCCCAAAGTTTTTGGCATGCCTCCGAAGCTGCATTTTTTTTTTAAAAGATCATGCGCGACACGTTTCGTATTAAGAAAAAAAAAAGAGAGTACAACAAATTTATCTTGCCGACCATAATCGCAATGTCTAAGGCAACATTGGTCAGCTAGATCCGACTATAAGAGCGCTAGCTAAGGACTAAAGACCAACTAACCGTGATCGAGAACCTAGGCCTGCGGTAAACCACCAACCAGCCTGCTCCCAAACCCGACTTGACAAAACTTGTGGCATCACCTGCCGTTGGTGAAAAACGCGATCGTTCCGCTCTAACCACAGCAACCAAAGCACAAGCACTGCAAACGAGTTAAAGGACGCAGGCCTCGCTTTAGGAACTAGCTTCCGTCTGCTCAGCAACCACGGAATGAACGTGTCCGATGGACCGGGGGACAAGTTCTGCCATGAATCGATGGGTTCAGCCCCTGCTCCTGAGGTGACCTTGAATACACATTGGTGTTAGCAGACCGTGAGCAACCGGCCGGAGATGTAGAAGGCGATAGGTGAGAGCGGGCTAGAAGAGGAAGCTGTTCCACGTTGCATTTGAACTACTCCGCATTCGGCTAAGCAGTGAACCATGGAGGTGAAACAAAAAGGTAGTAGCTTGTACGAATGGTCTATCCAGATATGGCTTGTACTGACTAACGCATACCGTGCATTTGAAGATCCAATTAATGTTTCTTGTATGGGAACGTGTCAAAATTTATCATCTCACCATGGTAGTAGTTCTTTCGGGGAAGTGGTGCTGCTGTTCTGGAACTCCATGAATAACACGTGCCGAGTCGAAACAACCACATTTACTCGCATTACCAACCTTTACAACATGGCGAGCTCCCTTCCTTGCAGCAGTGAGAACAGAGAACCCAGTCCAGTTCGTGGCCGGGCCATCGCCGTCGATTAGGTACACACGCCTTAAAAAGCATGTGATGCAATCGCATTTTGTGCCGTAATACATCGTTTTGGTTATTTCAGATCTAGCAACCGATCCAAGCACGGTGAGTTCCTTTTTTGCACATGGCATCTTACTTCTTTCTATTCGGTGTAATACCTTTGGCATACATTTTCAGTTTTGTTAGATGAACCACGCATGCATTGTTCTCAGAGACTGATGATCCATGCATTGGTCTCAAAGAAAAGGTTGATGATATCTACGCATGCATATGAAAGAGACGTTCAGAGTTCTCATGGAGGATGTTTGGTACATATGTGTGGTAATCAATAAGCCATGACAAATGGCAAGAAATAAACTGACTTGCCGGTGAAAACAGCATGTTCTGGAATTGTAACTACCGGGCTGAAGCATCCATTATCGGTCAGAGGATCACGTCGATTCAGATGCAATACTCGATCTATTCTGAAAGCACATAAGCTGTGTGAAGTTACACCTTTCCGGTGTGTCATTTTGCCCAAGGGGAGAACAAACCACTCAGTGCAAGAATTTTCAGAGACCGTTTTTTCATGACCCGTTAAATTTCAGTTCTAGCAATTCATGGATGATACTGCTTGCTAATGTGTTTTCGCACTGATTTCAAAACTTCGAAACTAATTCCAACGGCTTTGTCCCATGGATCATACTTGCAAACTTGCATCTCTGTGATGCAGATTCAGTGCGGTAGCCTATCACAGTGCAACGCCAGTTGTCTCATAAGTCTATGATCAGCCGATTAGTATATCCAGATACCTTCAGATCGGTGCGTACAAAAATAAAACCTCATACTATTTGTCTAGATCCAGCATCTGAAGCATGCGACTTTCCTATGTATTGTGCATGCACATGGACAGGGCAGTACTGCTGACTCACACTTGTAAGTTTCCGTTAAGATGAACCGTAGTGGTGTCACCTTCCTACGAAATATTCGTCTCGTGTTTTTATGGGCATGTTGGCAAAATAATAATTAAGATGTAAGAAGAAAGAATCAAGTTGGTTAATTAAATAAGCGTTGTGTGGGATGTCATATATGTACATCAACAGGTACAATCAGCATGGTATCTTATTGGGGTTGCAGCAGGATCAGCTGACCGCACTATAATTTAGGGACAATTCTTTGATCCACAAATTTCTTCGAATTTTCATCTTTCGGTTGTCAAATTACTAGTTAGTAGGGGAAGCAGAGTAAGATCAACCATTACGAAAGGAATCCAATCATGTAAAAAGTTTCTAACATGTTTAGAAACTTTTGAAACTGGTGGCCAGATGGATACTATCATCGACCAGTGAGACTCCAGCCTTAAATAACATGCATAATGATGGTTTCACGTATGCCTTGGGAGTAAACTTTTTCTAAAGAGAAAGGTCCGGATGATGATTTGCACCAATTGGAATGAGACTCTGATCTGGTGCTGCATCGCTTCCTGATCTGGGAACGATAAGAAAATATATAGTTTGGCCAGAGTCCCAAAAATATATAGTTTAGCCATTGTTTGAAGAGCTCCTTTTGTGCTTTAAGGAAAACTAGGATTGGCATTGCTTTCCAGTGTGAGTTGTGGATAGGAGTCAAGATAATCAAAGAAGAGCTGTGCAAGGACTGAATGTAGATGAGACTACATATGGGTCCATGGCCTGTGTTCTCGTAGACATTATTGGAAGCACCTTTAAGCAACTGAAATACTTCAACATGGAAGGGTGCCACTGTGCAAGAACTGTAGAAGGATACTTTAATGGCCAGAAACAGCACAGATCTAACGGAAAAAGTCCCAATAATGGCAGATCTACAATAGATTGAATGTTGTCATATACTCATACGGTTTCAAACTTTGTTTATTTTTTTTTACAAAAAGCTGTAGGCAGTCCAGAAGCCTTCACCAGTTTTATTCCTTCTATTAATGGAGCTGAGCTTGGCATCGTTTTATACTTTATTGATATCTTGTTAATCCAAAACAAAAATTCAACAACCAAAGCATAGCTTTTACTATAGCACTGCAGGTGGCGTAATTAATTTCACATTCGCAAACATTTGCAGCTGAAATACAATTTTCTCCTACCATGATTGAACGGAGGATATCAGATTGTGGGAAGCCATTCCAATGATCTTCATCCAAGGGACGCTTAGTAGGTGGATCAGGAGGGGGCAGGAGCGTCAGAGGAACCCTGTACCAGATCATGCTACTCACCGCAGGATTCAAGTTCTCTGAATTAGTAACCAAGTCACTGACGTGTGGGACCAGGCCCACACATTAATGCAAAACGCATAAATTCAGAGGATCCACTTCCCTCACCGCCCTCCACTACCCCTATACCCTATGTGATAATCCTACATCCATAACTTAAAATATAAGCATTTTTGAGTTTATTCAAAGTCAAACTACTTTAACTTTAACCATTGATAATAAAAAAATAATAATATTTTATTATATATAGATTATGTTATTAGATTTTTTATGAATTTTTTTTTATAATATGTAACTCTTTGTAGTACAAATTATTTAAATTTGTAGATATGATTAGTCAAATTTGAGAAAATTTGACTTTGATCAAACTCAAAAATACTTATATTTTGAGGCAGAGGTAAGTTAGTATGTACTTAGATTTGGCACAGATAAATCCACACTATATATGCACTTTAAGTGGCGTAATTAATTTCGCATCCTCAAACATTTGCAGCCGAAATCCATTTTGCTCCTACGGGCCTACCATGATTGAACAGAGGATCTCAGCTTGTACTTCTCACCGCAATCAGTGATGAGTCCTACATTTGTGCTACCGTTTGGCCGTGTGATGAGAATTTTCAATTTTTATCACCAAATACATTAACATTTTAATCTTTACCACTCAATTCGTAAGCCTTTCAATCTTTACTATTAAATACGTTTTTCACTTCAAAACATATCATTTCTTCAAAATTTTAATTATTTTTACTGCTTTATATTGTGTTAAAATAAACAAAAATAAAACTTAAGTGATACTAATAGTATAATAAATATAATATAATAAATATAATGCATTATTACATAATATAATAATATAATATAAAATAATAAAGATGTTAAAATTTAAAAAAATGGTATGTTTTGAAGTAAAAAATGTATTTAGTGATAAAGATTGAAATGTTTATAAATTGAGTGGTAAAGATTGAAAAGCTAACATATTTAGTGGTAAAAATTAAAAAATCTCCCGTGTGAGAGAGTCCAAATCTTTTTTTTTTTTTTTGCAAAAACGTAGATTCCTAATCTAAGACTCTTTAATAATAAATCTGCACTATATATGTACTTAGATCCCACTGCTCAATAAAAGTCACGTTAGATTCTCTCATTAACAATCAGCACACATGAATTTTCAGCCCCTTTCCTGAAATCACTCAAACGAATTTCCCTGGAGCCTGGTATATGCACTTAGCATCGATGAGATCCGATCTCTCAACCACTTCCAGACATCGAATCGAAGCCGGATTATAATATTCGGCAAGGTCCAATGTCCAGGATGGAAAACAGTGGCAGGCAAGCACATGGCGCACGATCATGATCGGCGTAAAGTAATGCAGCATCAACTTGCGCTCGCTTGCTCACCGGTCGCCAAACATCTCAGATCTGAGAGAGGGAGAAGCTAGCGAACAGACGCACAGGGTACCCGTTACCCCATGTCCCTCGCGGTGACAAGATCTGGTTTTAGCTAGCCCGGCCCTAGCGAGTTGCTCAAGACAGATCCAGTCATGGCGATCGTACCCACCACTTGCGCGGTTGTTGGTCCAGTTGAAAAGAACCGAGGAGAGACATGATCAACATGCAAAAAAAATATTAAAAAAATCTACTGTGTTCCAAGTTCCAGCATGTGAACAGTGATGAGGAGGCGACAAGGCCAGCAGAAGCTGACTTCGACATGCATGCCCAGGCTGCCACGAGAACTTACAGTGATCTAATTGGTTGCGAGCTGTTCGACGCAGCAGCTAAGCTCACGAAAACGAAAGCCTGACCCAGGTGCAGATTAAGAAATCGGCGCTCCGGCGCCCGGCTGCACCACCGGGCACGACGTGCGCCGGCCGTGAATCCCAGCCACCCGCTGCGCGTCGCCGGTAAACCAGCCACCACGCCGCCGCACATGCGCGTCCCTCCCGAGCCCTTCCACGCCCCACGTTTTCTACATGCACGGCTGTTGTTTAGTTGGTCTTGTTGTCTTGTCTCAGCAACGCCGGATACCATCGCTCGATAACTCGACCGCACGCAGATCCGGATGCGTTTTCCCCTGGTGGTTAGTGCAGCCCGGTGTCGAGAGCAAGCAGTACTCTGCTCGCTCAGCAATCCGACCTCGCCTCGTACTTCAAGTCGTCGGCCACACCCTTCCGTGTCTCCTATATAACGCAGCTCCCCGCCGGCGCTCCTCGTGTGCCACTGCGCTGGCTTGAGTGTCAGTGCCCTCACCACCTTCCTCCTCCAGTCTTCCAAGCTCGATCCGACAGGGAAAACAAAGCTGCCACCAGCCAGGCATGGCTTCGCCGGCGCCGGCAGCCGGTGCCGCCTATGTGGCCAATGGCGGCCTCCTCGACCCGCTTCTGGTGAGCGCGGACGGCCCCGTCGGCGAGGCGAAGAAGGCCGGCCCCGGTGCCAAGGGCAAGCACTGGGCGGCGGCCGACAAGGCGGAACGGAGGGCGGCGAAGGAGTCCGGCGGCGAGGACGGCCGCGCCCTGCTGTTCCGGAGCTACAAGGTCAAGGGATCCCTCCTGTACCCATATAGGTACGACAGCATCCATCAATTAGATTTGCTAGTATTTCGCTTGTACATACGTACAAGTATCGTACATATTTTAAATATATATATATATATTCCTTTTCTTTTAAAAAATATTCTTTTGCTATTTTTCTTGTACATGAATACAAGTATTGTAGATACTTTCCTCGCATTGCTTGCAAGACTTTTGCTTGAATAGATCCTGTAACTTAATAAATTCTTCAGCGAAGTTTTCATTAGCCGTTGACCTGATGATCAAGTTCCATCATACGACTGGATCCTGGAGCAGTGTTGTTCTTTCCTTTCTTGGTAACATACCCAACGAGCAAGACCTGATCGGCTTATGTTCCTCTGATTTACAGGGCGCTGATCTGCATGCGCGTAATCGCCGTGATCCTCTTCTTCATATGGCGCATCAAGCACAACAAGTCAGACGTGATGTGGTTCTGGACGATCTCCGTCGTCGGCGACGTCTGGTTCGGCTTCTCGTGGCTCCTCAACCAGCTGCCAAAGTTCAACCCCGTCAAGACCATCCCCGACCTCGCCGCCCTCACGCGGCACTACGACCTCCCCGACGGCACCTCCAGGCTCCCCGGTATCGACGTCTTCGTCACCACCGCCGATCCCATCGACGAGCCCATCCTCTACACCATGAACTGCGTCCTCTCCATCCTCGCCGTCGACTACCCGGTCGACAGGCTTTCCTGCTACCTATCCGACGATAGCGGGGCCCTGATGCTCTACGAGGCGCTGGTCGAGGTCGGCAAGTTCGCGCCACTGTGGGTTCCGTTCTGCCGCAAGTACAGCATTGAGCCGAGAGCACCAGAAAGCTATTTCGAGCATGTCGCGCCGCCGCAGCCTGGAAGAGCAACGCAGGACTTCTTGCATGATTACAGGAGGGTGCAGTTGGAGTATGACGAGTTCAAGGCGCGCTTGGACAAGCTCGCTGATACCATCCGCAAGAGGTCCGATCTGCACAACAGCATGAGAGCTGCAGATGAAGATCACAAAGCTACTTGGATGGCAAATGGGACGCAATGGGCAGGAACATGGATTGATCCAACAGAAAACCATAGAAAGGGACACCATGCTGGAATTGCTAAGGTACTAAGCTTCAGATTACTAGTTGGTTGATGATGTCTTTTTTTAATAAATAGATAACTGACACACACTCGTGCAATCTACTTTATTTGTGATATAAAACTTCAGTTATGGAATATTTAATATTGTACAATAAAGTGTCATTACAAATACTTTGTGCCCTGATGGTTGGATCCCTTCTTTAAAAGGTTGTGTTGGACCATCCAAGCCGTGGGCATCATCATGGTTCAGAAACAAATGCTGAAAGCAGTCCAAACATTGGTGGCACAGATGAGCGCCTCCCAATGCTCGTCTATGTCTCTCGTGAGAAGAACCCAAGTTATGACCACAATAAGAAGGCAGGTGCCTTGAACGCGCAATTGCGTGCCTCTGGTCTCATCTCAAATGGCCAACTCATCATCAACTTTGACTGCGACCACTACATCAACAATTCTCAAGCCCTGCGTGCAGCTGTCTGCTTCATGCTGGATCAACGGGATGGTGATAACACTGCCTTTGTTCAGTTCCCACAGCGCTTCGACAATGTTGACCCGACGGACCGATATGGCAACCACAATCGTGTCTTTTTTGATGGGACCATGCTTGCCCTTAATGGCATGCAGGGGCCCTCTTACCTTGGCACTGGTTGCATGTTCCGTCGCTTAGCACTGTATGGAATTGATCCACCCCGCTTCAGAGCAGATGACATTACAGCCGAAGCAAGTAAGTTCGGTAACTCAACACTCTTCCTAGACTCAGTGTCAAAAGCTCTTAAGCAAGAAAGGTCAACCACACCACCACCACTTGATGACACATTTTTGGCTGAGTTAGAGAGGGTTGTGTCATGTACTTTTGATAAAGGGACTGACTGGGGCAAGGGAGTTGGGTACATCTATGACATAGCAACAGAAGACATAGTGACAGGCTTTCGCATCCACGGACAGGGGTGGCGCTCTATGTATTGTACAATGGAGCATGACGCGTTCTGTGGCACTGCACCAATCAACCTCACCGAGCGCCTCCATCAGATTGTACGTTGGTCTGGTGGGTCTCTAGAGATGTTCTTCTCCCACAACAATCCACTCATTGGAGGCATGCGGGTCCAACTCTTACAGCGTGTCTCATACCTCAACATGACAATCTACCCAGTCACATCTATCTTCATCCTGATCTATGCTCTTAGCCCGGTGATGTGGCTCATCCCGGATGAGGTATACATCCAGAGACCATTTACAAGGTATATTGAGTACCTTCTTGTAATCATTGTGATGATTCACATGATTGGTTGGCTCGAGATCAAGTGGGCGGGGATTACATGGCTGGACTACTGGCGCAATGAACAGTTCTTCATGATCGGCTCAACAAGTGCATACCCAGCAGCAGTACTGCACATGGCTGTGAACCTCCTCACAAAGAAGGGCATACACTTCAGGGTCACTTCCAAGCAAATAGCTGCTGATGACAACGACAAGTTTGCTGACTTGTATGATTTTAGATGGGTGCCAATGCTATTCCCGTCAGTGGTGGTTCTGATTTTCAATGTTGGTGCCATTGGAGTAGCACTAGGCAAAACTGCAGTATACTTTGGAATATGGACAACAGCACAGAAGAAGCATGCAGCGATGGGTCTGCTGTTCAACATATGGGTCATGTTTCTCCTCTACCCGTTTGCACTAGCCATCATGGGGAGGTGGGCGAAGAGGCCTATCATCCTTGTAGTCTTGTTGCCGGTCATTTTTGTACTAGTTGCCCTGTTGTATGTAGGCCTTCATATCTTACTTGGTGGTATTATACCATTCTAGGTCATATAGAAAAAAAAAGCACATTGTAATTTCTTGTGTAGTAATTGGCAAAGGAACCAATTCTGTTCCATTGTATCAAATAAAACATTCTATTCTTATTTCATAATGAGAAGAATGATTCTAATTGTGTTCATACTGTTTGCAGACTAATCCAGTTCAATTAGGCACATTAACTTCTTTTCAACTCTGACATGCTAGTATGACATAACATATTTGCTTCCATATACCAGACAAATAAATTTATGTACAGTAAATCAACATATTGGTGTAAATGAGGGCTCTTATTGATGATGCAATTTTGTATATCAAGTTGATTATGCCCTTTATTCTAGTACAGATCACTCCTAATGTCAAGAATGCATCATCCACAACTGTGGAACAGAGCCAAGGACAGCTAACAAGCTGGAGCCAGCTAGAGATTGATTTTAAAAGAAAAAAACAAAACAGATACTAAAAATGGTGTTTCAACAACAAAACATAAGGCATCACCAGGTGTCAGATGTTCTAAGGGATAAAAAAAAACGTGACTGCTTCTCGCAAGCATTTGATCGAACATCAGGCGAGCGCGACAAGGAACAGCAGGAGCTTGCCAAGCGGTCAGTGCTAATCATTAAAACTACTTGAGGCAGGGGAGACAGAGGCTTGCTTGTATCGTGAGAGGCGGGGTCGACAAAGACAAGGATTCCAGTAAGCTGGCGGCGGTGAGGGGGAGTTGGGGACCTTGTCGGAGACGAACGCAGCAAGCCACCTCTCCGCGCCAGAAAGCTCTGAAGTCTGAATGCTCGGCGGCTTTGGTCTCGGCAACTTTGTGGGCCTGGGTTTTGGTGATCGCCATATCCTGTAACATTAATGGGCTGATTTGGTAAATATTAGGCCCGATTACGATGAACTGCATTCTATTATTTTCCCCCTATACAAAAAGACATTCAGGTTTGCTTAGCCAACAAGAGACCATTCTTTTGCTGGTACACATCCATTTAAATTTTTTTCAGTGCTTCCTTCTCAAAATATTTGAAATGCAACATTTTTTAAAAACTAGTTTTCTATCAGCAGATCGTGCTCTACCGTTTTCAAATTATTATTGTCAACTAGTTCAAATTGAAAGTAGCCGGTGACAATAGTTTTAGAACGGAGGAATTACCATTTTGAAAGGTAATAAAGCTCGTCAATTCTTTGCAATTGAACCATCATTTTTTTAGGTCAAAAAACATGACACCACATTCAGATCAGCTCAATACCCGTACCCCTCCCCCACCAATTAAAATGCACCTGTTATCACTTGCTCCATTTCACTGTATCTGATCTAGTATTTGGCAATACCATACCATGCACGAAGAGACTTTATAAAGCGATTTGTGTGATACTCTCTTTATTTTTAAATTGATGTCGTTATTAATTTTATATATTAATTTTGACCACTCGTCTTATTAAAAAATTAATATTTAAAGTGAACAGTAACATCAATTTAAAAATGCAAGAATACACAGGATGGCTGAAACGAGATAGGAACACGGCTATTTTATAAAGCGTTTTATTTTGAAGTATCTGAGGGGATGTTTGATTGCATATATTTAGGCCAGCCAAGTATGCAAGAATCAGTTGATTTGGTTACTTGTACAAGTCTCCCAGCCTGGCTCGGTAGATGCAAATTCCGTCGCCTGACCTGACTCAGCGAGTCAGCGGAAACGAAAACTTTCTCCGTTTCCCGCGAGCCTGGCTGGCTTCGTCCCACGCGTGCGCTCTGCCCGATGCATTGATTTGCTTGGCGCGTGCACGTTCTGACGCGCGGGAAGCTTGGCGCCTCTTCCGCTATTAATCTGGCCGCTTATCTCCCGCCGCAGCAGTAACGTGCCTCTCTCCCATAATTCTCGCATGCACATAGAGGTTTGCTGTTCATGCTAGTTGATCACGTTGCTTATGGATCAAAGAGAAGTACTAATAATTAAATAAGAGTATTTAAATAATATTAGTATATATAAAAATAGATTAAGATATATAAAATTAAAATAGATATTATTATAGTTTAGTTACATAATTTAAATATTAAAATAATTTATTTTTTTTCTATTTTTATCTCATTCAAATCAAATTTCTGCAGACAACTTAAACATCGTCTCTTCTCAGCATGTATGTATACAACTAACCAACCAACTATATATCATCAGCTTGACTGCACCGAGACCATCCCACCAATGCCCGTCAGCTCATTTGCACATGCAACCAAACGGACCTTGAGTGCACACGTCCAGCCGGTGAACAGGTGATGGGCGCGATGAGGCCTTCCACAGCACACGGCATGGAGCCAGGAGCCGTCACCATCTTTACTGTTATTGTTAGGATGTGAATTTTAATTTAAAATAAATTGAGTATTTTTTATCCTAACAATAATAATTTTAAAAACGAAGTGAATATAGCAGAACCTCTAAGTCAGCACAGCTCAAATTATCCATCGCACCTGGCACGGCAAAGAAAAAACACTCTCGCGTCACCGCATCGATCCGCACACGACGACGTGCAGCGCGATCCCGCGGATCCCGTCCCGGGGCGTTCTTCGTTCCGCTCCATGTTCCCGCACGGCAAGCAGCAGGCTGTTTAGAGCGTCAGTGCGCCGTCGATGTTCGATCAACCGGTGGCCGGAACGTTGGTAGTCTGGTGATCTCCCATGGATCTTGGATTCAACATGAAACTGCCTTTTCTTTTCCTGGCATGCAGGGTGTACAGCCTGCACATGTCCTGGTCGACGGCGAGTTGGCGACGACCTAGTACATGGAATCATGGATGGACAGGATCGTTCCTTCCCTCCCGTGGCGTGCGTCTCCTTTCTTTATATCTGTGCTTCGTCACGACTGCTCACGTCTTGGTGGCTAATCACTGCGGGCTGTGGCGTTCCTCAGGCCTCATTGTCTCAGTTGAGAGGAGCTGAGGAAAAGCATACAGATAATAAGCTATAGCTTGGACTTACGCTCGTACAGTCTCCTGGAGATGACTTCGCCGGCGCCGGCCACGATCAGTGGCGGCGGCCTCACCAGTCCACTTCTAGTGAACGCCAGTGGCGGCACTACGACGAAGGCTGGCACCGAGGAGAAGTACTGGGTGGCTGCCGATGAGGCCGAGAGGCGGGCGGCGGACGAATGCGACGGAGAGGACGGACGGCGGCCGCAGCTGTTCCAGACGTACAAACTCAAGGGCGCCATCCTGCACCCATACAGGTAAACGTAAGCCTTCATCTTGAAACTAGAGTTTTTAGTTTAATATCAATCATCGTACAGGATGCATTGGTAGTTAGGTAGCTCCAAATTTACGCAAAACTAACAGAATTGTAAAGTTGTATTTAGTTGACAAATGTATATTCGTAAGTTTCTAGGTCATCTGGATCCCAGAGGCATTAGTATATCTTCTACAAAATTTGTAACAATGTATCAGCCAAATTCGTCCTTGGATATTGGAAACTTGACAGTATATTCTAATAGCACAAAGGTTCCTAGAGCAGTTAAATATTCTAATCCTATCATATAATTATTGGCATTTATTTATTCGCTTTATTTCTACTATAAAACCTGATGGCATGGCAGCTTCACCCTTTATCAGCATTTGAAGTTCTATGACATCTGACAGCAAATTTTATTTTTACAGGGCACTGATCTTGGTACGCCTAATCGCTGTTCTGTTCTTCATTTGGCGCGTAAGGCACAACAACTCCAATGTCATGTGGTTTTGGACGATATCTGTGGTTGGGGACGCCTGGTTCAGTTTCTCCTGGCTCCTCAACCAGCTTCCAAAATTCAACCCCGTCAAGAGCATACCTGACCCTGCTGCCCTCAAGCGCCATTATGACCTCCCTGACGGAACCTCAAAGCTTCCTGGTATCGATGTCTTCGTCACTACGGCTGACCCTGACAATGAGCCGATACTCTGCACAACGAACTCAGTCCTCCATCCTCGCTGCTGACTACCCAGTTGACAGATATGCTTGCTATGTCTCGGATGATAGCGGTTCATTGATCCTTTATGAAGCGTTGGTTGAGGCTGCAAACTTTGCAACTCTGTGGGTTCCATTCTGGAGAAAATATTGCATTGAACCAAGAGCACCAGAGAGCTATTTTGAGCTAGAAGTGAAGCCACAGACTGGACAAGTACCAGAGGGGTTCATAAATGAGTACAAGAGGGTGCAGATGGAGTATGTCAATTTCAAGATGCGCTTGGATAATCTCTCTGATACTATCCGCAAGCTATCAGATATGTACAACAGTATAAGAAATTCAGAAGGTGATGCAGAGGCGACTTGGATGGCCAATGGGACACAATGGCCAGGCACATGGATTGATCCAACTGAAAATCACAGGAAAGGACATCATCTTGGAATCGTTAAGGTACTAAAAGTTCAATGTAGGGTTATATATCTCTGATAAGCATAGAATGCATACTAACGCAATACTCTGACTACTTTTTCACGGATATTTAGCTTTGGAGTATTTAGTCCTATATATATTAGTGTCACTACAACAAACTTTCCCACTGATATCTTAATTCCGTTAACTGGTTGTGTTGGACCATCCAAGCCGTGGGCAGCATCATTGTCCAGAAGTGAATGCCAGAAACAACCACATCATTGGCTCCACAGATGTTCGCCTACCTATGCTTGTGTATGTTTCTCGTGAAAAGAATCCAAGCTACGACAACAATAAGAAGGCTGGTGCCCTGAACGCACAAAGTCTCTGCACTACTCTTCAATGCGCAATTCATCATCAACTTCGACTGTGACCACTACATCAAAAATTCTGAAGCTTTGCGTGCAGCTGTCTGCTTTATGCTAGACCGACGGAAAGGTGACAATACTGCCTTTGTTCAGTTCCCCCAGCGCTTTGACAATGTTGATCCCTCAGACCGGTATGGCAACCACAATCGTGTCTTCTTTGACGGAACAATGCTTGCCCTTAATGGCTTGCAAGGGCCATCTTACCTTGGCACTGGATGCATGTTCCTTCGCATAGCACTCTATGGGATTGAACCACCTCATTGCAGAACAGACAAAATTATAGCCAAATCTAGTAAGTATGGAAAGTCAAAACTCTTCATAGACTCATTGTCACAAGCCATAAAGCAAGAAAATACCATAACCAGTTGATGACACGATTATTACGGAGATGGAGATGGTTGTGACAGCTTCATATGATAAAGGCATTGACTGGGGCAAGGGTGTTGGGTACATCTATAATATAGCAACAGAAGACATAGTGACAGGATTTCGCATTCATGGGCAAGGATGGCGCTCCATGTATTGTACAATGAAGCATGAAGTATTCCGTGGCACCGCCCCAATCAATCTAACCGAGCGCCTGCACCAAATTGTTCGTTGGTCTGGTGGGTCCTTAGAGATGTTCTTTTCTCACAACAACCCACTCATCGGTGGCCCGCGGATTCGACTCCTTCAGCGTGTCTCCTACCTCAACATGACGATCTACCCAGTCACATCAGTCTTCATTCTGCTCTATGCTCTCTGCCCAGTTATGTGGCTCCTCCCCAATGAAGTACACATCCAGAGACCATTCACCATTTATGTGGTGTACCTTCTCATAATTATCATGGTGATCCACATGATAGGCTGGCTTGAGATAAAGTGGGCGGGTGTCAAATGGATGGACTACTGGCGCAATGAACAGTTCTTCATGATCGGTTCAACAAGCGCGTACCCAGCAGCAGTGCTGCACATGGCAAAGAAACTTCTCACCAAAAAGGGTATCCACTTTAGGGTCACTTCTAAACAAACAACTTCTGACGCCCATGACAAGTTTGCTAACTTGTATGAGATGCGATGGGAGCCGATGCTGATCCCAACATTGTTTGTTTTGGTTGCTAACGTTGGTGCTATTGGCGTGGCTATGGGCAAGGCAGTGGTGTACATGGGAGTATGGACGATGGCACGGAAGACGCATGCAGGGCTTGGCCTCCTGTTCAATGTGTGGATCATGGTGCTTCTTCGCCCATTTGCGCTGGCAGTCATGGGTAGGCTGGCAAAAAGACCAATCATCCTTATTGTCTTAGCTGTGGGTATGATTTATGTGGCTCTTCATATCTTGCTAGCTAAAGTTATTAAAATCTAGGTGACACAATACAAAAACTGTAATACCTTTTAGCTTCTGCCGTAATCATGGAACCAATTATGTTCCAATGTATTGATCAAAACAATGTATTGTATTCTGACAAAAAATGTTACAAAGTTCAGGAAATTCAGATTTCGTTCCTGTAAAATCAATTGGGCAATAAATCCATAAATAATGGTTTTCTGAATGCATACCAGGCAAATAATTATTTCCAAGTTAGAAGGGATGCTCTTTATGAAATATTTGACCACACATATATGGTATTAACCGATTAACAATTACTTTTTTATTTTTTTTTGTCTACTAATGGATCTTGGAATTCTAAAAATGCCTCGTCCAGGAGTCAAAATTGTAACACTTTGTGTTTTGAATAAAGAAGCAAGTTCGTTTTAAATTCGAAATTTCGAACCCAGCTCAAAAAGAGTTAAAATGATTGAAACAAAAACTCAAATCTCAAATTTGAACTTGAATTTCAACACAAATTCAAAATATTGATTTAAATGTTTGGTTTTGAAATAAAAATTTCTTTTGAAAGGTCCTACAAATACTGGAATTTTTGTGAAATTTATTCAAGGACTAAAAGGCCCCAAAAGAATTATTTCTCTTAAATGGTTGCCTAATTTCCGAATTTTATAAAATAAAATCCTTTTCGAATTTGAACTTCGGAAAAAAGTGAAAGTTGCTCCTTTTGAAAAGTTCTACCACTCTGCAAAGTTTCACAATTTTTAGAGCTCGGGAAGTACGGATTTTGGATTAATACAGAAGGTGTTTCCAGGAAATCAGCAAAATCACGAAAATGAGAAGGCTACGGGACCCACCTGTCAGCCGCCCAGGTCTCTTTCCCCAACCTCCAGACGCCACCGTGCAGCACAGCTGCTGCCTTTCCATTGGAGCCTCCTGTGCATGGATGACACAACGCCGGGTATGTGGCCGAGCGTATCTTACCGAGTGAATGCGCTCGAGCTCCCCTCCCTCTCCCGGCCTGCGCTGTCTCTCTCTCATGTCCGAGCTCGGACGCACGACCACGGCGCCGTGGAGCACCCTCTCCGAGCCATCCCCGGCCTCCTTCCTTCGATTAGGAGCGGCGCCTGAACACCCTTAAGCTGCCCACGAGCTCATTCTCTTCTTCCCTGCCCTGAGCTGCACCAATTCGAGTTCTTCCCAAATTTTGGGTCTGCAGGGACAGCCGGCCGTCTCCTCCAAATCCGGCAGCCGGTGAGACCCCCACCTCCGTTTTTTCTTCAGTTCCGGCTTTCTAAACACCAGGCATACCTGCTGAGCTGCAAAATCGGCGGGAGCCTTAGTTGTTTTACAGAATTTTTGAAGCTCCAACGATCGGCCGCCTGAACCCGCGACCTCGCCGTCGACGCCCTGTTCTGGCCTCCCTCGACGCCGACATCACCCGTGCCGTCCTTTCTCACGCCACCCAAAAGCTGTAAGTGCAAGCCGTTTGGCCTCTCGTCATCTGTGCCAAGTGCAGTCCGCCGCCGAAGCCACTTCCGAGCCACCCGTCGCCGGCGCCCTTGTTCTGGTGAGGAACCCGGTCCGGCAACCCTTCCACATCGTTCCCCATGCTGTCGCGATCATTTTGGTGCAAGGGGCAATAGTCCAGGCTGCCGGAAGCACTTTGCCGGTGAGGCCGCCGCCGTCGGCCGGCTGTCGTGCCGCCATAGCCGGCTGGGGCTGCGCTCCCCTACCGGGATCCTCTTCGCCCCGCCGATCCGATGCGGCCGGGTCTATGGCCGCCGTGTGGCTGCCCTAAATGGGCCAGGCCTTTTTGCGGCCCAATGCGCGGTAGGGCCCAACAAGGCTGTGGAATTTTATTATTTTCAAATTGATAGTCCAGAAATAATTTCCAACTTCTAAAATTAGTAGAAAATGCATTCAAACCTGGAAACTTGTGAAATAAATTTTGTCAGGATCCTCTCAACTAGAACAATGTTCTGAATCTAACAAAATTTTAGTTTATGCATGAAAATAATTTGAATAACTCAAATCACATAATAGCTCATTAATTCATTATCTTCATTCCTTGTCATGTTAAAATGATATAAAATTCAATTTCATGTTTCTTTAGTTAAACCATATGTTTTAGAGAGGTTTCATAATTATTTACATCAAAAATAATTTTAAATTTAATTTATTGTGTTTATATAGTGCTTAATTTATTATAAATCCATTTGATTTCAATAAATTTTGAAAGTTTGTCAAAAATTAGTTTATAACCTTCTCTGATGTTTTAGACAAATTAAATTATACTTTAAGTTTCAAAAATCATGTCCAAAGAATTTTGTAACTATATTTACCAGTGTTCTTTTAAAAATAAGAAACTATCACATGTAATTTGGTTTAAACTTTAAAAACAAATCAGCATAGTTCATTATTTCGCATATCATTTCATATATAGGACCAGAAGTGTACGAGGAGGACTTTGGTGACGATCCTTCAGCCGAAGAAGCTAACTTTGAACAAGGCAAGGCAAGCTCCGATGTATTAACCTTGTTTTAAGATTTTATTTTACCACTGTATATGATATGATTAATGTATTGTGTATTAGGTTTATAGGAGTTGATTGAAATCGTAGACTGCATAATAGAACCCTTGTTAAGTATTTTGGTACCGGTATCTCGATATAGAGCTAGGTTATCAGTTTTAATTAACGGTAGAAGTTGAGTGATTGGGAACTTCACTCGCGAGCTATAGGCTTTACCCCCTGGTTCAAAAGTATTACTGGATTAGATGAGTTTGGTTATGTGAACATATGAGATAATAAGTTGAGACCGAGCAGAAAAATATAGGATTGCAATAGCAAAGGAGTCATGTGTGCTATAGCCCTGTTTATGTCGATTAAGGACCGTACCGTTATCGATCCTGTTGAGCAAGTTTGAACACTACTGATTATATATTAGATATCTGAGTCCTAAAAAACTGATGTAGCTCAATGTGAGTAGTGACTGGACGTAACCGAACCTCTCTTCTAAAGATGATTAGAAGGGAGAGCTTTGGGGCTAACTATGGATAGACCTGATGTGGTTATCGCATGGAGGACCACTGCTCGGGAGAGGTGAGCATCGGACCGGTACTATGTATCATTGGCATGAAAGGTTGCCATGTGCGGCTTACTAGAAGCGCGTACATGTCGTGTGATCAGGTTTCTCCAGCTGGATATAAATCGATTATAATCACGGTCCCCACAGTAACGAGTACCACTTGTCTCATTGTGTCACATCGTAGTAAGAACTGAAAGAAGAAGTGGATTAGGGAAGGAATATGATTTGTTTGATATATTTATTAAATTGTTTGGCAACCATAATTGTTGTAGTTGATAGTGCAAATTAAATTTATATTCTCTTAAACTTAATCTACTGCTAAAACTTGAAAGTAAGAATTCACTTCTAGCGCTGGTTTTTGCAAACAGCTATCCCACGTGAGTTAGCCTTATCATATGTTTTGAAGTCGACTGTAGTTGGCCACTTTGACGGGTAAGATTTGTTGAACATTTGAATGCTTAGGGCGTGTCGCTGTTGTTTTTGTGTGCAG
The DNA here is from genome assembly GCA_001602315.1 of Zoysia pacifica. NCBI lineage: Eukaryota > Viridiplantae > Streptophyta > Magnoliopsida > Poales > Poaceae > Zoysia > Zoysia pacifica. Next base: position 63,522 of record BCLH01000952.1, on the reverse strand, counting down.
GTGATCTCTCTTTCTCTCCTTTGGACCAACCGGTAGGGGCAAGCCCCGAGGGTAGCTATGTCTGTTGAGAGCCCTGCTTGCCGCGCTGAGCTGTTTGTGTATTGTTACAAGATGCATCGTGTGGGCATTGATGGCATCTTGTGCTTTGTCTCTAGGAGACCTTAGTAGTATTTTAAATAAGTGAACCTTTCCGCGCTTTTAAAAACTTTGGTTTGTAACTTAAACATAAGTTTGTATCATATTTTATTATGTTTGAGTTGTACTGTTGGTCTTCGCTTCGTCAAGTGACACCCAATAAGATCCTGGAAGTCGATGGATCGTCTCTTTGCGAGACGGTCTGTCACAGCTGGTATCGAAGCAATATTGAAAACAGTACGACTTTAAAACTATTTTCGAAAAGCTAACTACGTTGAGAACCCTTAGTTAAAGTCCAATTAAGGACTATATTAGTGTCTATCAGGTGGCAATGCTAACTTTTTGCATTCATGCATATTACTTTCAGTCTTTTATTATTCTAGCAACGACATGGCTATGTTCAGGTAACAAGGTAAGGTACGCACTTGATGCGGTGAAATTCGAGGGCTCATCCATACGAGGCTCGGGGGTATGGAGTGTCTTGTATAGCGATCAATACGAGAAGTGAATATGTTCTTTAGGACATATGAAACATTTGTCGTCTAATAGGGAGTGCAGCCATTCACCACCTAATAGTAAGCGTGTGTCTCTTGCCATGTGACGCGAATCACGGTCACGTTCCTCGAGACGTGGCCTAGTTGAGGACGCCCCGTATGGAATGATACGAGACGTAAAGCTTTTGTTCTGTTATGTATATTGTTGCCTGCCTGTCGTGTTTGTGTGGCTTTCTGCAGGTACGTTAATCACAAAAATTAGTACGTGTAGAAAACGATTAACTGTGTCTTGAGAGAACGTGTTTGTCACCGAGGTCACGTATGGCTGCTATATTAGCCAATTTTATTTTTTGTGTTTGCATTTAAATATCATAAATAACCAAATCCACTTAGAAGAAATCTTTTGACTTGTTAAAAAAAGAGATTTTAAAAGTTTTATCCAGCCAACTTGGGTAGAAAGTCTTCTCTAGTCTTGGCCAATCAATCTCTCAACCTCGAGTTCAAAATGGACCTGATCACTGTCGTTATTCCTGAAATCAGCACCCTGCTCTGAGTTTCAAAAATTCATAACTTTTGTTCTGTTTATCGTATGAGGACAAGTAATTATGCATTAGAAAGCTACGAAAGTCCTCTACGACTTTGATGCCAACACCAGATCTGATTCGGCCTGTATGAGTGCCAGAAATTAGTTTTTCTACTTGCTACCAGCCTAGGATGGAACGAGTGTTGTTCTGTTTTCCTTGCTTTGTCTGATCTGAAAATGCCATTCTACGTGCGCTTATCACTGGAACCTTGGCTTCACTGTATGTGTTTTAGAAAGGAATATCATATATAGGGTGGAGAGAAGTTTTAACCACTTGTTTTAACATTCTTTCCGCGTCAACTAATACGATATACATCTTGATGACAAGATGGTTCGTACCCGTGAACTTGATGAGTTGTATGAAAAAGGTGATCCCTGTGATCACGAAATAATGCAACTCCACAAGCACCTACCTTTGCTGAAGCCATTGTTGAAGAGACCCACCTGCTCAGGACTCTGGTTCAGCAGAATGTCAGAGATGGAAATCGCCAAGGGCATCAAAAGCGCCGTCAGCATAGCTCCTATGCAGATTCTGGCCACCCACCCACCAACCTATACCATCACCACCGAGCCCCTAGATGCGGACAACTGGCTTCGCATCATAGAATCCAAGTATAGGCTGATCCATTGTGCAGATGATCAAAAGACTGACTTTGCAGCACAACAACTTTTGGGCTCCGCACATGCATGGTGGGCCAACTTCACAGCTGCTTTGCCTTAGGACCATCAAGTGACTTGAAATGAGTTCAAGGCTGCTTTTAGGGCTCAACACATCCTCAAAGGGCTTATGAAAAAGAAGATGCGGAAATTCATGGCCTTGAAGCAAGGGAACCACAGCGTTCATGAGTATTCTCAGATCTTCAACCAGCTTGCATTGTATGCTCCTCAGCACGTGGACACTAAGGAGAAGAAGAAGGACTGTTTCCTAGAGGGTCTGAACTCCAAGCTTCGTGCCAGAATGGGTACTAATGTGAGTGGGAGCTTTAGTGAGTTAGTGAGCGCTGCCATCACCACAGAAGATCTATGGCAGACTCATGAAGAGAAGAAGAAGAGATGCTTCACTCCAGGGCCATCTAGTGGAGCCCCACAGAAGTACCGCATGGTGTACACTGCTCCATCTGGACAGCAATACCGTTCCACTCCTGTTCAGCGTCCTCCGTATCGCCCTCCTCAACAGCAGCCGCAGCCACAACAGCAGACCATATACCACGTCCCTGCTCCAGCCCCTTAGGTTTCAGTGGGTGTATGACCGCCACCACGACAGGTGCGACCAGGATCCTTCCCATGCTATAATTGTGGCAGTACAGGTCATTTTGCCAAGGATTGCCGTATGCCGAAGCAGCAAGGGAATGCACCTCGTCCTCAAACTTACGGTGCTCATCAGAAGCAAAGTTAGCAGAAGCCTACAGTCAAGACTGGTCGAGTTAACTATACTACGACCGAAGAGATTCTTGAAGACGCATTTGTTCTTGCTGGTATGTTCTCACTCGACGGCAAACTTGTGTTAATTTTGGTTGATTCCGGTGCATCGCATAACTTCATCAGTCATACTTATGTGAAGAAACATAGTATAGTAAGTGGCGAGATAAAGTCGCCTTATTTTATCCACTCTCCCGGAGGGAACATAATAGCTAAGCTAGAAGTGAAAGATGCACCTGTAAACTTCGGAGGAAAAATATATCCAGTTAAGTTCATAGTATTGGAAGGACAGGGGATAGATATTATCTTGGGTAAAAGATGGATGAAATATCATGCGGCTATTTTGGATATAGCTGCTAGTGTTGTTCAGCTTCGATCCCCTATCCATGGCGATCATCACCTAATGTTGGCAAATTCAAAAACTCCTGAAGCAATAGTATACCATCTTGTCGAGAAGAAACTAGAAGACATCTCGGTGGCACGTGAGTTCTCGGATGTATTTTTAAAAGATCTACCTGGGATGCCACCAAACAGAGGAGTAGAGTTCAAGATTGAACTTCAACCAGGTACGGTCCCAATATCCAAACAACCTTATAAGATGGCGCCTAGAGAATTAGCCGAATTAAAAGTGCAACTTAATGAGCTTTTGGAGAAAGGATTTATTCGGCCTAGTTCTTCACCATGGGGTTGTCCTGTCTTATTTGTGAAGAAGAAAGATGGGTCAATGAGGCTTTGTGTAGATTATCGACCTCTGAACGCCGTCACTATCAAGAACAAGTATCCTCTTCTCCGCGTTGACATTCCATTCGATCAATTGGTTGGTGCAAGAGTGTTCTCCAATATTGATCTTCGTTCTGGTTATTATCAAATCAAGATTAGAGAATAAGACATCCCGAAGACCGCCTTTTCTACCGAGGGATTTGAGGATTCAAGACTCGTTTTGTGAGGCTTCGACAATTTGACACACCTGTGTCTATGACACGTGGGACCATCTGTGTCTATGACAGTGGGCCACTGTGTCAAATTGTCGAAGCCTCTACGAAACGAGTCCTAAATCATCAAATAAATCCTTTTCTACCAGATACAGTCTTTATGAGTTCTTGGTCATGTCTTTTGGCTTGACCAATGTGCCGGCACATTTCATGTATCTCATGAATTCAGTTTTCATGCCAGAGCTAGACATGTTTGTTGTCATGTTTATTGATGACATTCTAGTCTACTCAAAGTTAGAAGAAGAGCACGCCGATCATCTCCGAGTTGTTTTAAAAAGATTAAGAGAGCATCAGCTTTATGTCAAGTTTAGCAAGTGCGAGTTCTGGCTGAAAGAAGTACTATTTTTGGGCCACGTGATATCTTTAGAAGGAATCTCTGTGGACCCAAGCAAGATTGAAGATGTGGTGAAGTGGAAGTCGCCTACTTCTATTTCAAAGATTCGAAGTTTTTTGGGTTTGGCAGGATATTATAGAAGATTCATCTCAAATTTCTCCAAGATAGCCAAGCCGATGATAGAGTTATTGAAGAAAGATACTAAGTTTGTATGGAGTGAAGCATGTGAAGAGGCATTCGAGACGTTGAAGAAGCATCTTACTACCGCTCCAGTATTAGCTCAGCCGGATATTAGAAAACCTTTTGATGTGTATTGCGATGCTTCAGGCACAGGTCTTGGTTGTGTCCTAATGCAAGAAGGTAGGGTCATCACTTATGCACCACGCCAAGTCCGTAGGCATGAACAGAATTACCATACCCATGATTTGGAGCTAGCAGCGGTAGTTCTTGCACTACAGATATAGAGACATTACCTGATGGCTAATTTAGTGCACCTCTATACAGATCACAAGAGTCTGAAGTATCTATTCACTCAGACTGAGCTGAATATGAGACAGAGAAGATGGTTAGAGCTGATCAAGGATTATGAGTTGGAGATTCATTATAATCTAAGGAAGGCTAATATGGTAGCGGATTTGTTGAGTCGAAAGGCTCATTGCAATTTCATCAGACTTGCAAATACAGTGGATGAAGAACCTGCTTTGCGGGTATTGCCGCATCTAGCACTATTCAATCTCGCCCTTATTCCTACCATTCGAGAAGAAATAGTTGCAGCCCAGAAGAAAGATAAATGTATGGCGCATATTCGAGATAAAGTGAAAGAAAAGACAACGGAGTGCTTTCACCAGGATGAAGAAGGTGTTTTGTGGTTCAAGAGAAGACTAGTGGTGCCGAAGAATCTCAAGCTACGGAAGGAGATTCTTGATGAAGCTCACTTGTCCAAGTATTCCATCCATCCTGAAAGCAACAAGATGTACCAGGATCTGTGTAAAAAGTTTTGGTGGACAAGGATGAAGAGAGAAATTGCACGGTATGTAGCAAAATGTGATACTTGCCGAAAGGTTAAATAAGATCATTTGAAGTCAACTGGACAGCTATAGCCGTTGAGTATCCCTGCATGGAAGTGGGAGGACATTTCCATAGATTTCATAGTAGGGCTTCCAATGTCATCAAAGAAGCACGATTCTATCTGGGTGATCACCAACCGTCTGACGAAGACATCTCATTTCATTCCTGTACATACAAATAATAATACTAAAAAGTATGCTGAGCTATACATCTTTCATATAGTTTGCTTGCATGGGGTTCCAAAGACCATAGTCTTTGATAGAGGTCCGTAGTTTGTTGCTCGCTTTTGGGAGCAGCTTCATGATATGTTAGAGAGCTTTGCTTACCATCCTCAGACTGACGGTCAGACAGAGCAAATTATTCAGATCCTTGAAGACATGTTACGCGTGTTTGTGCTACATCACAGCAAAAACTGGGATGAAGGTTTGCCACTAGCAGAGTTTTTATATAATAACAGCTATCAAAAAAGCATCAAGATGTCACTATTTGAAGCTTTATATGGGTGTTCGTGTCGAACACCCTTGAATTGGTCTGAAGCTAGAGAAAGAGTGATATTTGGACGTGAGCTTGTCATAGAAGCCGAAGAACGAGTCCGTGCCATTCAAGCAAATCTTTGAGCAGCACAATAAGACAAAAGAGTTATGTAGACAAGCGACATCGATCTCTGTCCTTTGAAGTGGGTGATCTTGTGTATCTCTGAGTCTCACCAATGAAAGGAGTGCAACGCTTTGGAGTCCGAGGGAAATTAGCACCACGTTACATTGGCTCATTTACCATCATTGAGAGATGTGGACCAGTGGCATATCGTTTGGAGCTACCTACAAGATTATTCAGAGTACACAACATCTTCCATGTGTCCCAGTTGAAGAAATGTTTGAAGGCACCACAAGATATCAAGATCATTGACATAGAACAACTCCAACCCAATCTGACTTACGCTGAGAAGCCGATACGAGTGGTTGATCGAAAAGACCGTGTGACAAGAAACAAGACCCAGAAGTTTTACAAGATTTAGTGGAGCAACCACACTGTAGATGAAGCGACATGGGAGACCGAAGAAAACTTGTAGAAGAATTTTTCAGAGTTCTTTCAGTCTCTAATGTAATTTCCCCCTCTTTTATTTTAAATCTCCGAACGAGATTTCTTTAAGGGAGGAAAGCTGTAACACTTTGTGTTTTGAATAAAGAAACAAGTTCGTTTTAAATTCCTCCCTCGACGCCCTTGTTCCGGCCTCCCTCGACACCAACATCACCCGTGCCGTCCTTCCTCGCATCACCCGAAAGCTGTAGGTGCAAGCCGTTTGGCGTCTCGTCATCCGTGCCAAGTGCAATCCGCCGCTGAAGCCACTTCCAAGCCACCCATCGTCAGTGCCCTTGTTCCGGTGAGGACATCATTTTGGTGCAAGGGGCAATAGTCCAAACTGCCGGAAGCACTTTGCCGACGAGGCCATGGCCGCCGGCCGGCTGGGGCTGCGCTCCCGTCCCGGGATCCTCTTCGCCCCGCGGATCTGGTGCGGCCGGGTCTGTGGCCACCATGTGGCTGCCCTAAATGGGCCCGGCCTTTTTGCGGCCCAATGCGTGGCAGGGCCCAACAAGGCTGTGGAATTTTATTATTTTCAAATTGATAGTCCAGAAATAATTTCCAACTTCTAAAATTAGTAGAAAATGCATCTTAACCTGGAAACTTGTGAAATAAATTTTGTTAGAACAATGTTCTGAAGCTAACAAATTTTCAGTTTATGCATGAAAATAATTTGAATAACTCAGATCACATAATAGCTCATCAATTCATTATCTTCATTCCTTGTCATGTTAAAATGATATAAAATTCACTTTCATGTTTCTTTAGTTAAACTGTATGTTTCAGACAGGTTTCATAATTAGTTACATAAAAAAATAATTTTAAATGTAATTTATTGTGTTTAGATAGTGTTTAATTTATTATAAATCCATTTGATTTCAATAAATTCTGAAAATTTATCAAAAATTAGTTTATAACCTTATCTGATGTTTTGGACAAATTAAATTATACTTTAAGTTTCAAAAATCATGTCCAAAGAATTTCGTAACTATATTTACCAGTGTTCTTTTAAAAATAAGAAACTATCACATGTAATTTGGTTTAAACTTTAAAAAAATCAGCATAATTCATTATTTCGCATATCTTTTCATATATAGGACCAGAAGTGTACGAGGAGGACATTGGTGACTATCTTTCAGCCGAAGAAGCTAACTTTGAGTAAGGCTAAGGCAAGCTCCGATGCATTAACCTTGTTTTAAGATTTTATTTTACCACTGTATATGATATGATTAATGTATTGTGCATTAGGTTTATAGGAGTTGATTGAAACCATAGACTGCATAATAAAACCCTTATCTATGTTAAGTATTTTGGTACGGGTATCTCGATGTAGAGTTAGGCTATCAGTTTTAATTAATGGTATAAATCGAGTGATTGGGAACTTCACTCACGACCTATAGGCTTTATCCCCTGGTTCAAAAGTATTACTGGATTAGATGAGTTTGGTTATGTGAACATATGAGATAATAAGTTGAGACCGGACAGAAAAATATAGGATTGTAATAGGAGAGGAGTCCTGTGTGCGATATCTCTATTTGTGTGGGTTAAGAACCATACCGTTGTCGACCCTGCTAAGCAAGTTTGAACAGTACTGATTACATACTAGATATCTGAGCCTAAAAAACTGATGTAGCCCAATGTTCGTAGTGACTGGACGTAACCGAACCTCTCTTCTGAAGATGATTAGAAGAAAGAGCTTTAGGGCTAACTCTGGATAGACCCGATGTGGTTATCGCATAGAGGACCACTGCTCGAAAGAGGTGAGCATCGGACCGATACTACGTATCATTGGCGTGAAAAGTTGCCATGTGCGGCTTCTTAGAAGCGCGTATATGTCGTGTGATCAGATTTCTCCAGTTGAATGTTAATCGATTATAATCGTTGTCCCTCACAATAACGAGTATCACTTGTCTCACTGTGTCACATCATAGTAAGAACTGGAAGAAAAAGTGAGTAAGGGAAGGAATATGATTTATCTGATATATTTATTAAATTGTTTGGCAACTATAATTGTGGTAGTTGATAGTGCAAATTAACTTTATATTCTCTTACATTTAATCTACTGCTAAAACTTGAAAGCAAGGATCCACTTCTAGCGCTGGCAAATAGCTATCCTATGTAAGTCAGATTTATTATATCTTTTGGAGTCAGCTGTAGTTGGCCACTTTGACGGATAAGACTTGCTGAATATTTGAATGCTTAGGGCGTGTCTCTGTTGTTTTTATTTGCATGTGATCTCTCTTTCCCTCTTTTAGACCAACCGGCAGGAGCAACCTCAAAAGTGGTTATATCCATTGGAAGGCTTACTCGCTGTGCTGAGCTATTTGTGTGTTGCTAGAAGATGCATCGTGTGGGCATCGATAGCATATTATGCTTTGTCTTTAGGAGACCTTAGTAGTATTTTAAATAAGTTAACGCTTTCGCGCTTTTAAAAACTTTGATTTGTAACTTAAACATTAGTTTGTATCATATTTTATTATACTTGGGTCGTACTATCACAAAAATTTTGGCGTCCAATAAAATAGAAATTAGTCCATTTTCTCTTTTTTGGTAAAACCAGAAACATTGCGGCACAAGTCCTTCCACGTTTCATGGAATAAACACACATGCAGTCTCACTCGCATTTCATCCAACACTTGAAGAACATACGAAGCAACACACTCCCTAGACAAACAAATTAATTTAGTCGAACAGCTAGACGCATAGGAAAATGGAAGCTTACGTGTGGGAAAGGACAGGTTCACGTAGGTGCGGAAGCCATACAAGGCTCAGACGCTGACGGTGGCGGCGAGTTTGCCGGAGACGAACGCCGGGGACCCCTTCCGCGTGCAAGAGAGTTCGAAGTCCCATGGGCAATTTTGATCTCAGACAACGGCTTATTGGGCATAAGCGACCACAGAATGGGGCACGTATATAAATGGGCCGACTAGTCAAAGATCCTGACCACCATGGGCCCAAACAGAACATTCTGCGAAGCTATAAAAGGTTGAAAATTTAAGAGAAAAAACTACGATGGATCCACAAATATCACATCTATAAATGCGTAAAGAACAATGCCAAATGCTACTCTGGGCGAAAATCTAAATTATATTCTCTCTGCTTTTTAGTTATGATCATTACGAGAGCAATTTTAATTGAAAAAACTAAATTTTTGACTTATTACTTCCTTCATTCTTAAATTGATTACGCTGTTGATTTCTAATATCAACTTTGACCATTTATTTTATTAAAAAAATTAGTTCAAACATTTAAAATTTTAAGTTATAATTCAAATAACTCTAATAATAAATCAAATTATAACAAATATATGATATTTATCAAAATATTTTGAATAAGATGAATAGTCACAAGTCAACAACAATATTAATTTAATAATGGATGAAGTACAATTTAAGAATAGAGTGAGTAATTGTTCTTTGCAATGTGGAAAGGGGATGGGCAGGCTGGGTAAAAATAAAAATCAAAGTCTATGGTGGGGAGGATTGTTGCATGCCCGGGATCAAAATGGAGCTGCAAGCTTTACATCCTGGAGCTGGAGGAGCTCTTTCCAGATGCGGCAATGCAACAGAAGCTGAAGCCAGATCGAGGTGCATGGAGGGACCCGGACTTCGCCTTGCATTTGAACGGATCCACGTCCCATTGTTCTGGGAAAATAATCTGACGCAGTGTGCCGGTGAAGACCTTAATAAGTTTGTTTGACACGGCGCCTGCGTGCGTCACCGATCTCATCAACAATGATTTTAATCCGTCTGCTGATTTGGAAAATACAGCTCTCGTTTATTCGTGAAAAAATATTGCACTGGTGCTGTTATCTGACCGCACTGCTTGAATGTTCAACAGATACTGACTGGTCAAACATATACTGCCTCCGGTTTTAAAACTGGATGGAGTGGAATACAGATTAGCAATAGTTTCATCAAAAACACGAGTGCACGAGTTACACGCTTCTTTTTCAAACTATTTTCCTCGCCAAAATATATATAGTACTTCCCACTGTTTTTTTGGTGTTTAAAGAAACGAAGCATAAAAGAGCGCCCAATGAAATGAAGTATCAATTGGCTCTAGCTAGCTGCTTGCTTTCCAAAGGCAGGCGGCAGCCTCGGCCCGCTGATCTCACGAGTGCCCGTGCCACCAGCAGGTTTACTTATTTTTTTTAAAACATTAAAATCGATCAGACCAGTTTAATAAAAATTGTAAAAAATAGAAAAACCAATCGAAAACCGTTTCAAATCGAAAATTTAAAATTTGAACAAACTGCTACAGTAAACAGGTCAGTTTTTTCGGTTTTCACGGTTTCAGATTTCAAAATTTGAAACCCACTAGTTTCATCGGTTAGCCGATCAGTTTTCGGTATTTCAATTTTTTTTCAAATTTTCAAAATTTTTTAAATTTTTAAAACAAAAATCAATCGTTCGATAAAATCGAACCGGACCGGTTTCATCCAAAACCGTAAAAACCGATCAGTTTTGAGCGGTTTTGTGAACCTTAGCCAGCAAGAGTTGGGTAGTCCAGCACTGGGATCGCCATTATCTGACGCCCGCCCATTTCCGTTAGCATCTCGTAGCGGAAAGTCTCGTGGCGGTATTCTCCTGAAGCTGTTCTCGGAGCCACAGGAAGCAAGGAACAGCAGTAAAATGGTATACATAACCGCATCCGTAGACTCTTGCCATTACCTTGAGAACTTGTCAATCGCCGTTCGGTTCTGGAACAGGTAACGCGTTCGTCTGTGCCTTTCCGTCCAGCTGTGATTCCGATATGACCTGGAGGTATGCAGTAACATCAAATATCATGGCGCTGTCATGTAAAGTCTAGCGTGCAAGTTTTTACAAAGATGTCATCCCATCTGGTGTTGGAACAGGTAAGGAAATACATTTTTTTTAAGATAATGGAACAAAGGTTCCGGCCTCTTCATCTTCCAGGAATATGAACCCAGCCGAGGTAAGGAAAGACATCACTATGTAGTATGTTTACCTGTGCCTTTCTGTGCCGCTGTGATTCTGATATGACCTGGAGGTACGCAGGCACTATCATTTGAAGTATATAGCGTACAAGTTTTTACAAACATATCAATGTCATCCCAGTTGAAAATTACAAGTTGGTACTCCCTATCCTTTTATTTTTCCACCAGGTGCCTTTTGGCCCCTTGTATTTGATACCAGTACAGAAGTTTAGCGATGATGTATCGCTGAAGCGCACCACCAGCCAGAACTAAGAAAGTGCGGCGGCTACCAGTTGTTGTATTTTGACCATGCAGTTAACACTGAAAACGAATACCGATGCCTTCCCCCCAGCCTCCACTCTCCTCTCCTTTCCGCCTCTCATCAGTATGTTTGGGTTACGTGCCCTATATAATGGCACGGTTCACGTTTGGAAGCACCACCTCGACACAAAGGAGGCTAGCCATGGCCGCAGCAGTCGTGACTCGCAGGGTCAATGCCAGCCTCCATGTCGATCCTAGCAGCGCCAATGGCGACATAGAGAGACGAGACGGCAGTACCGCAGCTGACTCGCCAGTGGCCAAGCGAATCAGCGATGCCAAAGACAGTGATGTCTGGGTGGCCGTCGACGAAGGGAACGTATCAGGGACTGGCGCCGGGAACAGCAGCCATGCGGTGCTGTTCTCGACCATGAAGGTCAAGGGCAGCATCCTGCATCCTTACAGGTCTGCGCCTGCAGCTGATCCTAGCTTACCACATATTGATAGTTAATGAAAGTTTGACAGTTGTGGGATCATCATAGTTGTGTGAGTGTCATTGTGTGTTGTGTGTGGATTTTCCCTGTCTCCATAAATGCTAATGGGTTTATCTATCCTTTATGCATCAGGTTCCTGATTTTGGTGCGATTGATCGCCATCATCGCATTTTTCATATGGCGTATCAATCACAAAAACCATGACGGCGTGTGGCTTTGGGTCATGTCCATGGCTGGGGATGTCTGGTTCGGCTTCTCATGGCTCCTCAACCAGCTCCCAAAGCTCAACCCCATCAAGCGTGTTCCAGATCTCGCCGCCATCAGAGAACAGTATGATTCCTCCACCTCCACTGAATCCAAGCTGCCTGGAGTAGATGTCTTTGTCACCACCGTCGACCCAGTGGATGAGCCTATACTGTACACAGTGAACTCAATTCTCTCTATCCTTGCCACTGACTACCCAGTGGAGAAGTCTGCCTGTTACCTCTCAGACGATGGTGGGTCATTGATCCACTATGAGGCGATGTTTGAAGTTGCAAAATTTGCAGAGTTATGGGTCCCATTTTGCCGAAAGCACATGATTGAGCCAAGAGCACCAGAGAACTACTTTGGGGTGAAAAGGCATCCTTACATGGGAAACATGCAAGAAGAGTTCATGAGTGACCACAGAAGAGTACGCAGAGAATATGAAGAATTCAAGGTTAGGATAGAATCCCTTTTCACAACTATTCACCAAAGATCTGAGGTTTACAATGGCAAGAATGGAAAAGAAGATGGTCACAATGCAACTTGGATGGCTGATGGAACACAATGGCCTGGCAAGTGGTTTGAGCCAGCAGAGAACCATAGAAAAGGACAGCATGCTGGAATCGTTCAGGTATTGCTCTATTCTCTTGTAACTGATTTTGTAACTGCTTTTTCAACAAGAAGTTGGTCCCTGACAAACTCCTTGACAGGTAATACTAAATCATCCGAGCCATAAAGCACAGTACGGATTGCCAGCAAGCATTGACAATCCTTTTGACTTTAGCAACATTGACATGCGCCTTCCCATGCTTGTCTACTTGTCCCGTGAGAAGCGTCCTGGTTATAACCACCAAAAGAAGGCTGGTGCCATGAATGCGATGCTTCGTGTCTCTGCCTTGCTCTCCAATGCACCTTTTGTCATCAACTTTGATTGTGATCACTACATTAACAACTCACAAGCTTTCCATGGTAGCATGTGCTTTATGCTCGACCCAAATTTTGGCCAAAATACTGCCTTTGTCCAATTTCCACAACGCTTTGATGATATCGATCCAACAGATCGGTATGCCAATCATAACCGAGTCTTCTTTGATGGTACAATGCTGTCCCTCAATGGCCTACAAGGGCCTTCCTACCTTGGTACTGGTTCCTTGTTCCGTCGTGTCGCACTATGTGGCATGGAGCCACCCCGTTGGAGAGCCGACAGTGTCAAGGTAACAGGGAAGATAAAAGAATTTGGTAAATCAACATTATTCATAAACTCAGTGCTAGATGCTGCAAATCAAGAGCAGTCTATCACACCCATGTTGTTTGATGACACAATCAGCTATGAGCTAAGTACCTTGATGACTTGTGCTTATGAGGAAGGAACTTCATGGGGGAGAGATGTTGGGTGGGTATACAACATCGCAACAGAGGATGTGGTAACGGGATTTCGCATGCACCGTCAAGGATGGCGCTCCATGTATTGCTCAATGGAACCAGCTGCATTCCGTGGCACAGCCCCGATCAACCTCACCGAACGTCTCCTCCAAATATTAAGATGGTCAGGAGGCTCCCTTGAGATGTTCTTCTCCCACAGTAACGCATTCCTTGCAGGTCGCAGGATGCACCCCCTGCAGCGGATTGCGTACCTGAACATGTCAACCTATCCAATCGTCACGGTATTCATTCTAGCCTACAACCTCTTTCCAGTGATGTGGCTTATCTCTGAGCAATTTTATATACAAAGACCATTTGGCACATACATCCTCTACCTCATCACAATCATTGCCATGATCCACTTGATTGGTATGTTCGAAGTGAAATGGGCGAGCATCACCTTGCTGGACTGGTGCCGCAACGAGCAGTTCTACATGATCGGTTCAACTGGTGTGTACCCAACAGCAGTGTTATACATGGTAATGAAGCTTATAACAGGGAAGGGGATACACTTCAGGCTCACCTCAAAGCAGACAGAGGCTTGTTCCAATGACAAGTTCGCCGATTTGTACGTGGTAAGGTGGGTTCCATTGCTAATTCCAACCATTGTAGTTCTGGTTGTCAATGTTGCAGCTGTTGGAGTAGCAGTAGGCAAGGCAGCAACTTGGGGGTTCTTTACAGAGCAAGCACAACACGCTATCCTCGGAATGGTGTTCAACGTATGGATTCTAGTGCTCCTCTACCCGTTTGCACTTGGGATCATGGGACAGTGGGGCAAGAAACCTGTAATCCTATTTATTATCCTAGTGATGGCTATTGGTGCTGTCGCAGTCACATATGTCACCTTTCATGCAGCATACCAGACCGCATGGTCAGATATTGCAAGGTCTGTTAGTAACGCAGAGTCAATGGTGGGGTCTTCTGGGTAGATATAGTCCATTTTTATAAAGCTGTTGCACATTCAGTACAATAATTTGGATGCCCTTTTATCTCTTGTGTCAGCCCAAGGAAGGGTTGTATTCATCCAACAAAACGTTGACAGGAAAATATTCAAGATTTTTGTTGTCACTCTTACTGTATTTTAACTTATGTATGTGTGGTCAAATCTAGCTGCCCACCTAAGGCATCATCCAGTACCATCCTTTAAACCCTAAAGTTCCATCTTCTAAATGCTCACCGGATTAACTGGACAGCTTGTCTGATATTAAATGTAAGTTTAACTGTTCGGTACTTTCAAACAAGCAACGAAGAAAGGGATTCACCAATAAAATGGCATTAGCAGCAGCTGTTTTGGAGACCTGCAGGACAAACAAAATTAAGCACCAGAAAACATCAAGTGAAACAGTCACATAGTGACACATAAATCAATGACCGCAGAGTAAAACAGAAAGTGAAGAAGAACACTGACCACACAAGATAAAGTTGTGTAAGATCTTCTATATGCTTTAGTAGTATATGAGGATCAGATTAGAGGGAATATAAATTCTAACAGCATCTCTACAATATCATCGGACATGGAAGCATATAGATTCCAATGTATTTTCAGTACATTTGCAAAACTATGCCTTTAGGAAACTTCTTGTTTTGGTGAGCCAAAAAAAAAAGGGAAACTACACAACTTATGGGTGTCTGCAGAACCACATGTGCAGGCATGAAATTTCAAGGTAGATTATGTAAGCGGGATTTTTTTTGGAGGGTTGGGGGGTTGGGGGTGGGGGGGGCGGTGAGGAGATATCCCCACCTGAATCAGGGTATCAGACAAAGTAACTAACCACAGAACTAGAGCAACATTGTAAGAGCTATCACATGACTGACCGTACACCTCGAGCAAATGAGGGGTAAGCATCCGAAGACCTCGTGTACTTGAAGTGACAGTTCCAAAAGACAGACCCCTTCTCGCTGTTATCCTTTTCCTAGCCCAGTGACCTCCACTTCAACATCTTAGTTCGTACTGCTCGCAAAAACTTCCTACAAAAATATGCATTCTCCATCTCAGACGTTTGAGGCAAAACAACAAACACCTAGTGTGCATCGACAAATCAATGAGTATGCCATATTGTATTGCCATCACCATTTGGGCGGTGTTTGGATACCTGCACGGGAGGTAGTCAGGCTGTCTGGATGCACGTTTGCTTTGATTAGATGTCTGTACAGACAAGCCGATCAGGCTCTGGACGTGCGAAGAGTGGGCGCGAGCCTGGCTGCGCAGAAACGCTAGCCGGATCCGTTTCTCCGGATGCAGGCTCGTCGCATGCAAAAATAAGATTAATTAATAGTAGTATTAGTAAAGAATTAATTTATTTTAAAATATATTAGTATATATTAAATTAAATTAAGATTTATAAATTTAAAATAGATATTATTAAAGTGTTGTTACACAAATGAAATATTAAAATAATTTATTTTTCTCTACTTTTATGTCATACAAGTTAGTCAGATGCAGCCAACTAAACATCATCTTTTTTCAGCTTGACTCATTAAATACAGCCAACCAAACAAATTATCGTGTACAAGATCAGTCTGGACTATAGCGAGCTTGTCTCATCTCATACACGAGCCAGGCTCAACTATTAAGATCACCAAACGGACTCTTGTTGCTTGCAGAAGAGCCCCCGACGACCAATGCAATCCAAGCGTGGAAGCATACTGCATATATTCCATGCAGTAGATGGAGGAGCTGTTGTGACAGGAGTGGCAGGAGGAGGAGGTGAGCAGACGGACGTCAGCGTCGCTTAGAGCTCAGGGCGCGATCGGCGACGGCGCTAAGGTGCGCGGAGCTGATGTAACCTGCGCGGCTGCGCCGATGGACTACGTTGAACGCCGGGGGCGTGCACTCGCCGCCGTGGCAAGTCGTACTGACTAGTGAGTTAGTAACCGCCGTCGCCGTTGATGGCGAATTGGGGCGCGAGGTTTGGGGAGTTGCTTGATGTGGTGCGGCTGGCTGCAACTATGCAATATGGATGCCGGAGGTGAGTTTTTTTTATAAAAAAGATATCTGTATTGATAAAGTAAAAAAATACAAATATAGACAACCGATACACCAACAAAACTAAAACCAAACAAGACCCAAGTCGTTGAAGTACTGCAAAGAAACGAGCTTCATCGAATAGAAATAAGCTTCGCCGTCACCACACCCACATTGGACGTCGTCGCGATCCTCCATACCGTCGTCGAAACTTAAAACAAGCAGCGAGGAGTACCGCCTGTTAGCCTCTATCGCACAGAAAAAAGCCGCAATAAATAGTTAAAACATAAGCAACAAGGGCCAGACACTCTCAACTGAAACAAGCCGCCTCGTCGAATGACAGCAAAACATCGATCAGATCCAACCTTCAAAATACCGGCTGAAGCAGCCGGAGCACACCACAACGCTATTCGCGCCATCAAGACACCGATCGACAAAGTGCACGGCCTACACCAAAGGAGCCAAACTCGCTGGACCCCAACTCCACAAGCTCATCGGTGATGTTAAAGGAGAACACCGAGACGAAGAAGAGCTGGAAAGACCTCTATCCAAACCAAAAGTTGCCGTCCCCGTCTCGGCACTATTCTCGAGAACCTAACTATCTCCGCAGTCAAAATGGCATAAGAGACAACAAACTGCAGCGAAAAAATCCAGGCGCCGATGAGAACTCTCACAGCGCAAAAAAACTCCACCACCATAAGCCACAAAGATGGGAGCAAAACTAACTCTAATCTACCTACAAACCTACTGGAGAGAAAGAGAAAACAGACCGGACGCCGATTCCACTTCTCCCATCCATCTCCCGCAGCCAGAGGCCGCCGGAGACGGACAGGAGCCAGTGAAATCGGCGCCGGAACGAAGAATCGCCTCCGGGTCGCTCTTCTCTACTGTAGCGTCGGGAGGCTTCGGGGAGAAGCGATCAGTTCTCACGAAGCTTGATGCCGGAGGTGAGTTGAGGGGAGCAGTCGGTGAGATGACATCATGACAACGAGGGACGCGCTGGCAGATGGCGGAGATGAGACCGTGGGCCGTGGCTTCATGCGGAGTTGGGTGGCGGTGCCGTCGCCCGTCGGGGGGAGACCGGACAGGGGACAGTGGACAGTGGACACCGACGACGATGGGCTCGTGTCGACCAAATTCCCCAACGGATCTGGGCCTATGCTTGTCCGAGTGCAACACAGCTACTGGTCCGTGGGATCGAATCGTGAGCGCGTGTATCCAATCCAACAGTTTTACGTGCGTCAGGCCTGGTTGTTTAGGCAAATTGCGCCCGGTGTGTTTAGGCCTGCTTCGGTTTTTTTTTTTTTGTCAAGCGTGGTCAGGCCATAAAAAGTCGAACAGGCCTTAGTTTTTGGGCCACCTCTCTAGCTCGCTCTCGTGACCCCGCCTGCGTCGTGGTAAGCCCATCCGATAGACGTTCTAGCCATTGCCGCGACACCTTTGACCTTTCCACCACTCTGGAGTCCGGGGCTAAGCCGACAGTTTTCTGGTCCTGGCGTCTCCTTGCCCGCGCCACTCCACCTTTGGCTACCAGCTAGAGACGGCAAGGGGACTCGAAACCGCGATGGGTTTTTTCCGATACTCGATATACATCTGATATATAAAAAAATATTTTCTCCGTTTTTTAATTATTGCCACGGTTGACTTCTAACAATTCGTCTTATTTAAAAAAATTATTTAAATATGTAAAATTTTGTTATTATTTGATTCATCATTAGTGAAATTTAAATTACAACTCGTAATTTTACACATTAGAACAAATTTTTTTAATAAAACGAATATTCAAAGTTGATGTTAAAAGTCAATGATGTTAATATTTAAAATTGAAGAGAGTAAATATTTTCATTATATATAAGTATATAAAATATTATATCTCATAGATTATTTGTATACTTTTTCTCTAATGTGTCATATTTAATTCAAATTTGTATTAGTTTAACTTATTATGTGTCAATAAATTGAATACTTATATTAAATATATACAATAAATATATATAAAATAATTAATTATAATTATAGTTGTATTTTTAATGGGCACCTGGGCCTATGAGATTCTCCGTGGGAGTGGGTATGAGTACAAAGAAAAAATCTGATAGTTAAATGGGTTTAAATATAAAAAAGCAAACATTGGGTATAAATATAGAAAAGCAAGCGTTGCCATCTCTACGACCAGCACAGCCTTCGTGCGTCGAGGTGCTCGTCAGCGCGTCCGCTGAGGTCAAACACCACAGTGACTCCATTTTGGAGTTCTTTTTTTGCATTTCGAGTTAGAGTATATAAGTACTCTCTATGTTCTTTAATCGATATCATCGATGATTTTTAAACTCAATTTTAATTATTTGTTTTATTTAAACTTTTTTGATAAATTTTATATATTTTAATATAATTTAATTTATCATTAAAACTTAAAACTTTAAATATTTAAATAAATTTTTTAAATAAAACAAATAATTAAAATTAAATTTAAAACTTAACGACGTGGACCGAAAGGCCCGAGCCTATCCTTGTCCGAAGGCAAACACAGCTACTGGTGCGCAGGATCGAATATTCAAATCGTAAGCCTGTTTCCTATGTAGTGGGATAGGTTAGACAGAGGCTGAGTATATACGTGATAGCTTGTTTAGTTATCTGTTTGCATGCATCCAGATTCGTGATTGAAGATATTTAGTTGTTCTGTTTCTCGTATCACTTCTCTCTTACTTCATACAACTTGTATGCTCACATTGCATTCCACCAGGCAGGCCACGAAGAAACAGATTTCAATCTCGTATCCACGCCATAAGGAGGCCTCGTGCATCCTCACTCTTTACCTGGCAACCAATCAACTGATTTTGTATCTGACAGGTCAGGCTATGCCTCGTACACGGAACCAATCACCCCCTATGTGTCTCAAGCCTGGTCGTTGATTGAATCAAATAGTGTCCGGTGTGGTTAGGCCTGCTTGCTAAAAGGCCCACCTTTCACAATATTAACAAACACTTATCAGATTTTAAATAAAAAAAATAAGACCACCTTTAAAATACAAAAATTTCACAGTAATCTAACAAAAATTGCACAAGAAAATATAACTTCAGCATATGCTAAAAGACCTGTTGCATCACATGCACGCCGCCAGTGGCTAGGAACAACACCCTGGTGCTCGCCTCTCGGGTCCGTTGCATTTCTAGTTGTCTAATGTTTAGATATGTCTAATGGTTATACTGGCCAGCTGACCGGGCTAAAAGGCCAGTACGAGGCTAGGTCGTTTTGGCTCTGCACGGGTACAGCGCGGCCCGTGGCTATACGGGTGAGCTCGATATGGGCACGGCCGTTTAAGACAGCCCAGTCAAGCCTGACACTGAGCCCCTATAGCCTATTTAGGCCGACACAGTCCACTCGACTCGTTTATCATTTTTTGAAATTTTATATTGAAAATATATGTAATTTGACTTATTTATGTTTAAAATTTATGATTGTAATATTATATAATTAATTTTTAGTAATTTTTTGAAAAAAATAATTTTTTTCTTGCTCTGAGCCAGCCCGACGGCACGGCACAACCTGTGAAAAATGATCCGGATCATGCTTGAGTCAAGCCATTCGACCCGCGGGTCGACATGGCACAGTCCGATCAACTAATCAGGCCGTGCTAGGCCGCTTTGAAGTCGGCCCGAGCTCGATCACGCCCCGTGCAGGCCCAGCCTAGCCCGTTAGCAGGTATACTAATGGTCGAACATGTTCATCCGTCGCCATGGCCAGTTCAGTCCAACAATCTGCAACTACGGAGCGCACAGCATGCACAGGCGCGCGTTTTGGCGGCCCGGCTTGGTTGCCAATCGATCGTAGCTTTTCACCCCGCCGACACTCACAACTTGCAGCGGCGTCAGCGTTCAGCCTGTCTCGCACAGAAACAATTAAAGCTAGGAACAAAAACAGGAAAGGAATATTGGGGCACCTGGCTAGCTCGCTAGTGGACGCAAATGCGCGCGGAACCCACGGCGCAGATCGATTAGGCAAAGCGTCCTGATGCGAAGTAGATATGGCATCGGATACATAACTGTCGAATTTTGCTTTTCTATACTCATACTCATTTAATTATTGAATGAAAGTGTTTTTTCTTACTCATATCCGTAAAGGTTTCACGGGTCTAAGATACCTATCAAAAATACAACTACTATTATAATTAGTTGTTTTATATATATTTATTGTATATATTTAATATAAATATTTAATTTATTGACACATAATAAGTTAAATTAATAAAATTTTGAATTAAATGTGACACATTAGGTAAAAAATTAAAAATAATCTATAGGATATAATATTTTATATATTTAAATCTAATTAAAATATGTATTTTTATATATATCGAGTATCGAAGATGAGTAAAGTCTTTTTGTACTCCGTTAAGTTCAAGGTGTAAAAACTCTCTCATATCCGTATTTTAATAAAGTAAAAACCATCGAGTTTTGAGTTTCGGTACCGTTGCCATTCTAATGCAAAGAGTGCATCTAGCGAGCACTCACGCCCCAGCCCTGGCGCACGCGAGCGAAGCTGGACGGGAATGGCTCACCTGATACTGTAATGACCTGAGAGGTTTATTAGTCTCTCTGTTTATGTATCTGGACATATGTGTATTCAAATGCATTAAAGATATCATATATTTAGATATCTAAAAACTTATCTAAAATAACAACTAAATTAGGACGAAGAGAATAGCAATTTATCGTACACATGATGGGATTCCAAAGGTGGCATACAAGTATACAGCCACAGGTGTGTACTTCTAGATCCAAAATACTGTTTAATTAAGACTGCATTTAGAATACGAGGAACTTTCAAAATCGTATGTTTTCTGTAAAATGAAACTGATTCTTGTGAAATTTACGCACGGTTCAAATTCATGTGTTTCAAGATGGTATAGAAATTTTATAGAAATTAGTTCAATTTGATAGAAAAATCGTAGAAAACAGAAAAAAAAAGATCTTGTATTTCAAAGGAGATGGACAACCCAGCCCGCGCTCATAGTACGCCAGTAAGCTAACGATCTTTCCTGACGGCGGCGCGGGCGCGACGTGGCTGTAGCCGTCCACCCAGCCCGCCGACTTCTTCGGTGGGACCATCCCAACAAGGCTCCACCTCTTGAGCAGAGCATCGTAAACAGACGAAGGCTCCCACTCAGACATTTTGCAGGTGACGACGAGCGCGACCAGAATGCGAACGGAAACGACGGCGATCGCCGGGCCTAACAACGCTAAGGCAGAAGGTAGAGCTAACGAGCTCTCGCGCGCGACAATAGGATCAGAGATGAAGCAAGGAAGCTGAATGAAAACGCGAAGTTATCGCACCCTTCCTTTTAAAGGGTCCGAGCGATTACTGCGCCCCTCATGATCGGCTGTGGAGTAACTGCGCGATCGCGGGAATAACTGCTCGATCAAGGGGTCACGCCCCGATGCGCACCCGAGCAGTCCGCGCCCGACCCGTTAACGAGCAGGTCCGGGCCGCACCTCGCCGCCTCCGCCGCGGACAGGACAGTAACGATTACTCCGATAAAACGGTTGCCAAAGCACGTCTGGCAGGCGATGTGACGTGGGCGTGTGAACCGCCACGCCTCAGACGACTGTCTGATCGAATTCAAATCAACCGTCTGGATCGATCGATGGTTCAAATTTCTGAACGGTCCGATTGTCCTCCACGTGAAAGCATGGAAGCCGCCCGATCCTCGTAACCGTCGCGGCGGATTCGAATAAAAAGTGGCGAGCGAATTTGCAGTACGGAATTGATCGGTATGGTCGAAATCAAGTGGGCAGGCCTCACGTTGCTTGATTGGATCCGCAACGAGCAGTTCTACATCATCGGGGCAACAGCCGTGTACCCACTAGCAGTCCTGCACATAGTGCTGAAGCTGGTTTTATGCGGAAATGGTGTGTCTTTCAAGCTGACATCAAAGCAGGCCACAAGCAGCGTGACTGAGAAGTTCGCTGAACTGTACACTGTGCAGTGGGTTCCGCTGCTGATCCCAACAATAGTGGTGATCGCCGTGAATGTCTGTGCAATTGGCACAGCAATCGGCAAGGCGGTCATTGGAAGTTGGTCACTCCTTCAGATGGCGGATGCTGCCCTTGGTCTGGTGTTTAACGCGTGGATTCTGCTTCTGATCTACCCCTTCCTTCTGGGGATCATGGGGCACTGGAGCAAGAGACCTTATGTTCTGTTCATCTTGCTGGTGATTGCTTTCATTTTAATCGCATTGGTGGACATTGCCATCCAGGCCATGCGCACCGGTTTTGTTCGGTTCCACTTCAGACATTCAGGTGGTGCCAATTTCCCTACTAGTTGGGGTTTCTAGGCTTGTGTTACTTCTCTTGTTTAGTGGCACACATAGTCTCCCCTTGTCGATAGTTCTGCCTCCACTGTTATTGTGGGGTCTCAGTACATGGTTGTGAATCATTTGAAACTTGTAGGTATCAGTTTATTAAGAATTTTTCGATCTGTACGTGATTGTGAGTTATTGTTACTTGTGAAAAGTTACTTGGGTCAAATGAATGGGAAATCCTAGACATCTTTTCGGTGTAAAGAATCATCTGAATGTGCAATTTGCCTGGATCTTGTGCTCCAAACGTCGTGCATATTGTTTCTTCTCGTCTGCAGAGCGCTTCTGTACCTTGCTGGTCCCTCGTACCTCACCTCGTACTCCTACTAGCATAACTATGTGCAGTACTGTCTTATGGAGTAGCAAGCATCTCTGGCTTCGATCCGTCGAAAGATTCCAAGGCCACCACGCTGGTCACCCGGTGTCGCCGTCTCCCCGGAGGCCACCACGAGTCGCGGTGCCGCACCCGGCACAAAGCCTGGCCACCGATGAGAACCGTTTTTACGCGGCTAGCATAGCAGTGTCCCCGTAAACGGATTTTCTATCATCCACTTTATCTACATATCATATTCAAAATCGTTGAATCGATAAATATACAAATAAAATTAATCTTTTATTTTAATTCTATATATAATCTCACATATCATTTACTTACCTATCCTCGCCTCATCTACTCCCCTCTTCACTGTCTCATTCCCCCAAACACCGTCGGCGATGAGCCTTTCAGAAATGCCATCGTTTACTTTTGTTCTCTACTGCCAATTGTAAACGAACAATGAGCACGGCCACGTTTCCTGCATGGGGAATTGGTTGGCAGCGTCGATCTCGATGCGTCTGCCGCTGCCCAGCACTCCGAGCATGGCCGCACGCTCCTCACCCTGAGCGAGCACAGGGCATGTGACGGCCTGACGGGAGACTTTTCCTTTTGGCAAGAGAGGAAAGAACGCCGCCCGTTGGGTGGGGCGTGGGTCGCACAGGAACCGGATTGGATTCTTCCCGTCGCGTGCCCACCCCCTCGTCGTGTCCTGAGTCCTGACCCTCTGTATAAAGGTGCACCTCACTTTCCGCTGTATTTCCTCTCTTCCCGTCCTCTCCGCGTTCCAGCTACCTTAGCAGCAGTCCAGGAAGGAAGGGGAGGGAGGGGCTGCGCGGGCGGCATGGCCTCGCCGGCGGCGCCCGGCCTCGCCTACCCGCTGCTGGTCAACCGCGACGGCACGGGGCGCGGAGGGGAGGGGTACTGGGTGCCCACCGGCGAGGAGGAGGAGGCGCTGTCGGCGGCGGTGGCGGAGTGCGCCGACGACGACGATGGCGTGAACGCCCGGCTGCCCCCGACGCCGCCGCTGTACCGGACGTTCAAGGTCAGGGGCAGCCTCCTGCTTCCTTACAGGTACGTCGACTCTGTCACTGCTCCTGCCTTTTTTTTTCCACTACAGGGTTTGATTTTTTTGAAATAAATTTTGAGTACTGTTTAGTAATACTATTCACTTCGTAAAAAAATCCATCGGGTCTTCAAAATGTATTCAAAAGTGTCATTCCCACCTTCTCTTTACTTTCTTCATTTTCAATGCACCCTCTCATTTTCCTTCTCGCTTGATCCATGTGCTGACTGAAACAATGGTTGATGAAACCCATAGAAACCAGTAGGCTGTTTTTCGTTTTTTAAAAATTAAAAAAATTAAAAAATAGGAAATCGGTGAAACTGAGGGGGTTTAAAATTCGAAAATACAAAACGGGCAAAACCGGGTAAACTAGAAAAATCGAACGATTTCCCGCAAATTTCAACCAAATTTTATCTAAATTTTAATTTTTAAATTTGCAGCAATTTCCAATCAATTTCATTGATTTTCGCGGTTTTCGCTCAACCCGCTCTAAGGCCAGTTTGATCAGACGATAGTGTTGTCCCTGCTCAAACACCAAAACGCCTCTCTTTCGCAGTGATTTTGGGGATAGAGTGAGCAGAACTCTACCTGTGGTTTCATTTTTCTTTCTAGAAAGACACCATGGTCATTAATTCCGATGTCGAGTCTCTCTCTCGAAGCACTGGTCCTGTCCTGTGCGCGTCCTAAACTTCTTTGCCGCCGTCACGAGTGACACCATAGCGGTACACACTCCTTGGCCTATCA
This sequence comes from Zoysia pacifica, assembly GCA_001602315.1. Lineage (NCBI taxonomy): Eukaryota > Viridiplantae > Streptophyta > Magnoliopsida > Poales > Poaceae > Zoysia > Zoysia pacifica. Next base: position 38,618 of record BCLH01000952.1, on the reverse strand, counting down.
AAGAGGGTGAGTGAAGATTTAAAAAAAAAAAACAAAGAGGGGGAGTGAAGCCCAAGCCATTATTATTCATCGTAGAAAAAGGTACCGCTCCCGTAAAAGCACCCAGCGGAAGAGGGGCCGCGCCGCACGTGGCGGCCGCGCCAGTCGTTCGATCCACCAACAAAGTAACCCAGAAAATGATGGCCCAACCGGCGCTTTCCGGACCTGTGCTTGCGGTGCTGGCGGTGGCGAGTGAAGCCTCCCGTATGCCGTCCTGTCCCATGCGGCGATTCACATGGCGCCGTCTGCTTGTGTTTGGATGGTACTGACTCTTTGTCACTCGGTCACAAACGGAGCAAAGGAAAATTTGATGAAGTTAGATGGTTGATTGCGTCATATGGCTCATGAGTCGCCAGCAAGGTTAACAACGTCTTTTTCGCGTGAGTCGCTGATGGGAAAGTTTGCCCTGTTTTGGCACTAGGCGAACTACCATTTGCCACAAACGTCTGCTACGTACGCTCGTCTAGGGTCAGCCAATAAAATTGTTCGGCGCAACTTTAGCTGGGAACCAATGGGTTTTGTTGCATACTTCCTCAGTTCTACTTGCATTTCAGTATTTCATCTTGCCAGGATAAATCTTGGTTTAAAAAATTAGGCTTCTTTTGGAACGCAGGAATTTCACAAGAATCCACGGGAATTTCACAGAAATCACACAGAAATTTTACATAAATCAATTCAATTTTACAGTAAAAATGTAAGAAAAGAAAAAAAATCTCGCATTTCAAAGAAAGCCTTACTCTTTTTGTATGTTATTTTTGCAATGTACTATTGCCATAAGTATTTTATAGCACCAACCTAATATGTCAGTTTTGTTTCGCAAGATATATAGAACGTATGAGTTGTCCTACGGAACAAAATGGGTTGCTAGTTTTTTTCAAACTGATCTTTAGCTTGTACTGTAAACAGATAATAAGTTAGGTACTGTACGAAAACTCATTATGGGATCATGAAAGCCATAGCGTCCTAGTACTAGTATTTCCTGTCCACCAATGCAGTGTGCAAACGTTTTTAAATCTGATAAAAATTTTTTATCTATATTATCACAAAACTATAGATTTAAACCATAGTTTCACAAAATTGCATATTTGCTACAATAATTTCAGGAATATATATATAAAATATATAGTTTTGTGATAAATTGAATATAAAATATGTAGTCTTGTGATAATTTATATATAAAATCTGTAGTTTCGTGATAAATTAGATACAAAATCTGTAACTTTATGAAATTATGGTTTAAATCTGAAGTTTTGTAATAATATTAACAAAATACATGTAGTTTTGTGAAATTTACTCAAAAAATTTACTTTTGACGCTGGACGCCTCCTGATGTAATGATTGATCATCTTCTTCTTTGTCCCTTAATCTGTAACAGGTTACTGAACTTGGCAAGATTGATTCTCATCATCAATTTTTTCGTGTGGCGCACGAGGCACAAGGATTCGGATTGCATGGTGCTCTGGTGGGTCACGATGGTCGGCGACTTCTGGTTCGGCCTCAGCTGGCTGCTGAACCAGGCCTGCAAGCTGAACCCGATCCGGCGCGTCCCGGACTTCTCCCTCCTCAACCAGCACTTCGATCCCGCCCTGCTCCCCGGCGTCGACGTGTTCATCAACACCGTGGACCCCGTGGACGAGCCGGTGCTCTGCACCATGAACTCCGTCCTGTCCATCCTCGCCACGGACTACCCCGCGGACAAGCACGCGACCTACTTCTCCGACGACGGCGCGTCGCTGGTCCACTACGAGGCGCTGCTCGAGACGGCCAGGTTCGCCGCGCTCTGGACGCCGTTCTGCCGGAAGCACCGCGTCGAGCCGAGGGCCCCCGAGAGCTACTTCGCGGCGAAGGCGGCGGCGGACGTGCCGTACGCCGGTGACGCGCCCGGCCAGTTTATCGACGACCGGCGCCAAGTGCGCCGGGAGTACGAGGAGTTCAAGGTGCGCCTGGCGAAGCTGTTCACTGCCATTCCGCAAAGGTCGGAGCTATTCGAGCGCGAGAACAACGTCAAAGTAGGCGGTGGCCGGGCCACGTACTTGGCGGACGGGACGTGTTGGCCTGGCACTTGGGTTGAGCCGGCTGAGAACCACAGGAAAGGGCAGCACGCTGCGGTTGTTCAGGTACGTGGCCGCTCAGACCAAACCTGTTTATGGCACAAAGATTTTTTCATTTTGCTCAGTTCATTCCAATCAAATCAAGTGAAAAAAAAAATAAAAATGAGCAGTGCGCTCTGTTTACCGGGGACACAGGTTATGTTGAACCATCCAGGCGACGAGCCTAAGCTCGGCACGCCGGCAAGCTCCGACGATCAACTCGACTTCAGCATGGTGGACGTGCGCCTCCCAATGCTGGTGTACATCGCGCGAGAGAAGCGGCCGGGGTACGACCACCAGAAGAAGGCGGGCGCCATGAACGTGCAGCTGCGCGTGTCGGCCCTGCTCACCAACGCGCCCTTTGTCATCAACTTCGACGGCGACCACTACATCAACAACTCCTCGGCCTTCCGCGCCGCCATGTGCTTCATGCTCGACCGGCGCCACGGCGACGACACGGCCTTCGTGCAGTTCCCGCAGCGCTTCGACGACGTCGACCCCACAGACCGGTACTGCAACCACAACCGCGTCTTCTTCGACGCCACCTTGCTCGGGCTCAACGGGTTCCAGGGGCCGTCGTACGTGGGCACCGGCTGCATGTTCCGACGCGCGGCGCTCTACGGCGCCGACCCGCCCCGGTGGCAGCCCGACGGCGCCAAGGCCCTGGATAACGCCTGCAGACAGTTCGGCGCCTCCATGCCGTTCATCAACTCTGTTCCGCTGGCCGCGAACCAGGAACGTCCCATCTCGCCGCCGGCGTCGGTCGACGCGCGGCTCAGAGCAGAGCTGGACTACGTGTCGACCTGCGCCTACGAGGACGGCACGGATTGGGGCCACGGCGTCGGGTGGGTTTACAACATTGCGACGGAGGACGTGGTCACCGGGTTCCGGCTCCACAGGAAAGGGTGGCGGTCCATGTACTGCGCCATGGAGCCCGACGCGTTCCGCGGCACGGCGCCGCTCAACCTCACGGAGCGTCTCTACCAGATCCTGCGCTGGTCGGGCGGATCCCTCGACATGTTCCTGTCGCGCAACTGCCCGCTCCTCGCCGGGCGGCGGCTGCACCTGATGCACCGCGTCGCGTACACCAACATGACGGTGTACCCGATCTGCGCCGCGTTCATCTTCGCGTACGACCTCCTGCCGCTGATGTGGCTGTTCGGCGGGCAGTTCCACGTCCAGAAGCCGTTCGTGACGTACGGGCTGTACCTGTTCGTCGGCATCGCCATGATGGAGGCGAGCGGTATGCTGGAGATCCGGTGGGCGGGGCTCACGCTGCTCGACTGGTGCCGCAACGAGCAGTTCTACATGATCGGCGCGACGGGGGTGTACCCGGCCGCGGTGCTGCACAGCCTGCTCCGGCTCGTCGGGCTCAAGGGCCTGCCGTTCAAGCTGACGTCGAAGCCGCAGCAGTCGTCCTCCACCACGGTCGCGAGGGAGCCGTTCGCGGAGCTGTACGACGTGCAGTGGGCGCCGCTGCTGGCGCCGACGTTGGTGGTGATGGCCGTGAACGCGGCCGCCATCGGCGCGCTGGCCGGAAAAGCCTTCGCCTTCGGGTGGACGTTCGCGCAGGCGGCCGCCGCGTCGGGCGGGCTGCTGTTCAATGTGTGGGTGCTGCTCCTCCTCTACCCGTTCGCGCTCGGACTCATAGGGCGATGGAGCAAGAGGCCGTACCTGCTCTTCCTCCTGCTCGTGGTTGCGCTCGTCGCCATCGCTTCGGTGTACGTCGCGGTACTGGCCGCGCTCCCTCCCGGCACCGTGCCGCCGTTCCGGCTGACCGCGAAATGGCTACTCGACGGCGTTTCTCAGGCGACGTGGCGGACTAAGGCGAAGCTGTTTCACTAATCCGCCTTAGTCTTGTCGCTGGATTACATTTTTTAGATAAATGCAGCTTGCATTTTACTAGTTCTTATATTAGACAGTTTTATTTATCACATTTTGTTAGCAAAATGTTGAAACGTAGTCATAGCCCTGGACAGCTTTTGTTAGATGGGCCTGGGCTTTGGATAGGTGTTGACAGTGCTGGCCAGTTTGAGAGGTGTAACATCTAATACACGGCTTCAGACTCCTTGCGCTTCGTGCGGGTCTTATTTCGCAACATAATTATTTACGCTTTCGTTTTCGCTTTAGGTAAAAAGAGTTAATTTGAGTTATTATTGCATTTTAAAGTCGAGTTTTTAAATTGGTCTCCATCTCTTTCGATATAGAAAAACTCTTATGCTACAGTATTGGGCTTTTTTTTCTCGGGGCTGGGATACTGCAAGAGGTCAGCCCAAATGACCCACTCTGTTATTCACTGATTGACACATCACAGAAATGCTAGATTTAGTACTAAAAATTCGTAATTAGTCCCACCTGGTAAATTGTGGAAGTGCAGGAAGTGTATATATCGCAGTGGGTGAGAACAATCACCTCGGGTCAGCCTTGCTGTGTGAAGGGTTACTTGCAGATGTGGCTGTTCATCGCTCTGGATGACGCAGTAGCTTGTTGGATCCGTGAGCATATGTATACACTTATATCTCTCTCTCTCTAAGTGACACAAATGCTCATGGACCAACTGCAATAACCCCGGGCTGACCCTATTTTAGAACAGATCACGCAGCTGTTAGTATTTGATTTGCAAAGCCTTTCTTCCTGACAGTCTCAAGTCTGAAACAACTTTGCATATGTTTAGTTTTTTTTTTAATAATGTAACGAAGGTTCCGGTATAAATGTGTTTAGTACATACCCTGAAATTGCTGTTTCATTGCCTTCTTCACATTCATTGTCCCCAACATTCTTGCATAATTAGTCCTCAGTAAGCATCTTTCTAGTTCGTTGCAGGTCCAGCTACCAACAAAACGGATTCAGAATAAAGGAGATCAACAATGTTATTGTAATACTACCAGTTGCTGATGATCAACAGAATGTTCCCTTATCTGTATTTTATTTTGCAGGGCACCAGAATGTTCCTTGCGACTGGTAGAGGTGTCTGATGCCCCAGCTATAAACCAAACCTCACCGCTGGTTGGACAATTGTTGGGCTCGCTTCCCTTTTGACCTTTTTTCTATAAGTTAAATGGAATCGAGAAAAGGGATAAACTCAAAATGGTGGCCATGGAGCTCGCTCACGACTTTTGGGCACCTTATCCTAACGACCTTTGCAAGTTGCAGCTGATCATGATGTGAGAAGGAAGGGCAGCAGGGCAAGCCGATCAGTAGTCTTTCTTGACGCGGACAGTTCAGCGGACCTCGAGAACGAGTCCACATCCTGATGGTGTTGGCGAAAACGTCTTCTTCTCTTCTAGAAGAAGATTAGTACCGTGGGGTGGTTGGATATTGAGCTACTTCCTCTTTCAAAATATAAGTATTTATAAACTTAAGTAAAAAAAAAACTTATATTACTTTAATCATTCACAATGAAAAATTAATAATATTTTATCATATAATGTAAAAATGTATTTTTTAGATTTATTGTGAAATAATCTTTCATAAAAAATATCATTTTATTATAAAAACTATGTAATTTAAAGTTAAAAAAATTTAACTTTAACCAACCTAAAAAATGCTTATATTTTGAAACAAATATAGTAGTATTTTTCACTAGTAAAGTCATATAAGACAATAATTTTGTAGGAATCACACAGAATTTCACAATAATCAACGTAACTTCTTAAAAATATAAAATAGAAAAATTTAGTGTTCCAAAGTGCAAAAAGGTCCGGAGCCAACATAAGAGCATGTTTCTAAAAAAATCTGGCTAGGGTTTCAGTCTTTTTCCTAGTACTAAGTCATTCAACGAGCAGTTGGATTATTACCAGGAAAATATTCGGGAACGAAATGGTGACTTGGAAATTCAAAAACCTCGTCTCCGTACGTACATTGCGCGTCGGCGAAGCCGGAACCGGCCGTTGATATCGGATCCGTCCAAGGGCTGTCCTTGTCCGCCGTCCACGTGTGATCGCCGCATCCAAAGCCGCGCGGCCGTCCGTCATGACTCGTGACACGTTTATCCCCTTCGTTTCGACCTCCGCTTGACTCGCTGTTTGTCCAAGTCTTCCATTTCTTCCAGTACCTTCCCCTCCTCTCCCTCTCCGCCAAGCGAACAAGCAAGCGACTGCAGCAGCGTCCCACCAACCACAGCGAAGCACCCGCTCCACCGCGGCGCAGAAGATCCCGCCATCCGAGATGCAGGCCCCGGCGAGCCCGTCCGTTGACCTGCCGCCGGTGAAGGCGCCGACGCCGCGCCCGCCGCCGCCGGCGTCGCTGCAGCCCGAGTCGCCGGGCGTGTTCTTCAGCGCTGTGGCGGCGGCGGCGCCGTCAGGCTCGCATCACCGCCGCCTCGCCATCGCCGTCGACCTGTCCGACGAGTCGGCACACACCGTGCGCTGGGCCGTCGACAACTACCTGCGCCCCGGGGACGCCGTCATCATGCTCCACGTCCGCCCCACCTCCGTCCTCTACGGCGCGGACTGGGGCGGCCTCTCCGTCCCGCCCCCCAACCCTAACCCTACCGCCGCGGACGACGACGCTGAGGCCGCCGCGATCCGGATGGAGGACGACTTCGCCGCCTTCACCGCGTCCAAGGCTGAGGATCTCGCTAAACCGCTCAAGGACGCCGGGATCCCCTACAAGGTCCACATCGTCAAGGACCACGACATGAAGGAGCGCCTCTGCCTTGAGGTCGAGAGGCTCGGCCTCAGTGCTGTCATCATGGGGAGCAAAGGCTTTGGCGCCGCGAGGCGGACCAGCAAGGGGAGGCTTGGTAGCGTTAGTGACTACTGCGTGCACCACTGTGTCTGCCCCGTCGTAGTTGTGCGTTACCCTGACGATGGCGTGGCAGAGGGCGGGGAGGCTGCTAGTGTGCAGGCTGCCGGTGGTGCTGAGGAGGTCCTGCACCCTGTGCCGGAGGAGGAGGCTGAGTACCACGATGCCACTGAGGAGCACAAGGGTAACTAATTCCGTTCCTTTTATAGTTGTCCATGCATGTGTTATTAGTGGTTGTCAGAATTCAATAATGTGCGTTACAATCAATTAGTTGGCAATGGAAAACTGAGTATTTTTTTAATTTCCATCCAACCTAGTAGACTTAGTAGTAGTAATAAGAAACTGAATGGACTATGGACAGATGTATCAAGGATAGCTGTGGGTAACTTTTATAGTTCATTCCAATGTTTTCAACTCACCTGGTCATGTGGTTGTTCCCTGGGACGGACCCAGACAACTAATTGTGGTTAGTCATCGATTAGGTCAACTAATCGAGCAACTTTGATATGGAACATTGCGTACCTGCCGGAGGCGGCAGCGGGGTTTGGGGACAGCGCAGGGAGGGGAGCCATCTTTATGGTGGAGGGAGGGCGGCGGTGCCCATGGAACACGAGTCTAATGCAGGGGCCTTCAATGAGCGCACGCTGGCCGTTGGGGATTCATCCGAATGGCAGCTGTAGCTGACACTGAGGGATCCGAGCGGAAGCAGCGGGGATGGAACTGAGCTTCGTCCACCTTGGCGGTGGTGGCGGCGGTCATCGGTGGTGACACAGGAGAGCAGTGTAGCAAGGCAGTAGGCTATTTAGTGCTGTTAACCCTAGTAGGCCAAAACATCACGACGCCTGGTCATCCCAGCCACCGAGCCACGAATCGTCCAACTAAGCACAATTAACCGACAATCAGTTGGATGACCAAATGATTAATCTAGCATATCGGGTCAGTCCACTTAATTGTGCGCAGCCAACTTGAAAGCATTACTTCATTCATATGGACCATATTTTGTTTAGGTTACGTTTTAGTGGGCTCACTTCACATGAATATATAGGGTGGTATTTCCAAGTATGCCACATAAGCAATAGAGCATTAATGTGATTGATGAAATAGGTCGCACCATGCATTGTTTCATCTTTGTTGTCTCATAGGAACACATGCAAGATACAAGTTTTCTTGGTAAAAAGTGTAGACATGGTATCATCTAGATGAAACCCCTTTCATCTCTTTCTTCATTAATCATTTGTTCGTTGTCACAGCGTCAAATTTGCTATCATGGCACCGTATTTGATAAACATGAAAATCCTATTGGGAGTAGCCTGAGAGAAGCAATTGGTTAGGTCGCTCCATGTTCACCTCACATCTAGGTTTAGTGGTCATGTGGCTTATTTTGTTTTGTGCAATTGTCTGTGACCATGAATGTTGAAACATTGTTCCATAGATAGTCCATGTGGGAACCAATTAATTCTGAACGGTTTGTTTTGTTCTTATTTTGGTGGGTCAGTTTTCCTTTATTGTTCCGCTCCGCACTTTATATTCATCTTCTACCTAATAGGACAGTTGGCAGGAATCATCTGGATCAAATTTGAGCGTTGTTGGCTAAGACTTATGTACGTTAACTTAGTGAGATCAGACTGGGCAAAGTATTTTTTGCGTTGTAGTGATAGCATATCCTTTGAGGGCACTGTTACTCTTTCAGATTCATTTGTCAAATGTCCAGACGCGAAGGCATAGTAGATGGTTTGTGCCTTTTGGTGATCAAGCTGACCTTTCATGGTCATCATTTTTTTGGCATGTACGAGTGCTAGCTTGTCCACTACCTGATTATCATCTATGCCAGGATGCCCATATTGGTGCTGTGTTTTGTTGGATATATGGCTGATGGAAAAAGACATCATCTGGCCTTTAAAGACAGTCTGTTTGTTGATCTCTAATGTTGTAATAAGTTTGTCCTCTCCTAAGGAATAAGTGGGCTGTAAGCCCAACTTATATATTTGAAGCTGCCTTACTCACATTTTATCTGTCATTGGCTTCAGCTTATATTCAACATGAGCTTCTTTATTTGTCCTGGCTTTGGCTGAAACTGAAATTAACTATACTTGTAGCCTGTTTCCCTTTATCCATGAAACAAGATGTAAGCTCACACTGCAGCATATGAGGATGCTAGAATTAACTTGCTATATATTCTTTCTGTGGGTCCAAGCTTGTGCCAATTGCCAAAGGAGCTTTCCTATCTAGCCCTGACTAGAGCTGAAATTGAGATAAATTGTAACTACCACTCAGAGCCTGCCTGTATTAGTTGATTATCAATAGAGGATTTAAATCTAGGGGTGAAAACCAGCCACCATTACTCTTTAGTTAAAAAAATATGAACTAGTTTTTCAAAAGTGGTGGGGGTTTGGAAAATTTAGTTCATTTTTTTTAAACAAAGAAGTTCTGAGGTTAACCTTAGGTGCACCTATTTGCACCCCTAATTAAATCTTTGAGTAGTAAGATTCATCTGGGTTTATTAATCCAAATTATCATCATCATCATCAACAACAGCAACAACAAAAATGAAGCCTTATAGTGCCAAGCAAGTTAGGGTAGGCTAGAGAAAAGTAAAAGCTGCTTCGCATGTTCTTAGAAAATAAATAACAGGTCGATGAACATACTTTTAACTCTTTACCTGTTTAGGGCAAACTTGCAGTTCTTGTGCTGTGCTGTGCTGTGCAGGTTACCTAGTTAGAAGATTTGACCAAATTTTAGCTCTTATTGCTGTAAGTAGAATGTTTTCAACTAGAAAGTAGAACAAAAAGGTCAAAAACAAGTCCTTTTGAAAAGCTACAGCAATGCCAAATAGAACCTTATCAATAATGATGCATGGGAAAAGGTACTAAATAATTGATGGTATGGTAGACACACAATTCATCTCATTTTTGCTGTTGAAAACGTTATGCTTCAATGTCCTCTTCGTTTGGGTGGTCTAGTTTCACCAGAAACAGTGGGGGTCATACCATACCATTGATTATTCTTCTTACTTAACAACCTAGTAAATGCAGTAATTAACTGCCTAGTAACTGCATAAAGAGATTATGGATACTAAGACAACTTGGCCTTATCCTGTATGCCTTCAGTTGAAAGTGTGTTCTGTACTACATACATTATGTGCTGTACATGGCATTGTATTTCCCAATGAATTTATCATCTTTTGGGATATGAATCCTTATTTCTTTTTAAGTGTAGTAGGTTATGCAGTTAAGCATTGATTATGCTGTGATAACTGTTAAAGTGTATCAAGGCCCATATGGCATACAGTGGACTTCATATCTATACTCATTCTCACTAAGGGACTAACCATCTTCTCTAATCCCCATGTAACATGGTATCACAACCATGGATAGGGTTACGGTTAGAGCTATTGATTTTTTTTATTCCTCCCTGTTCTTGTTCATGCCATCATCCCTCTGTCAAGCACCATCGTGCTGCGCATCCAGCCGTCGTTGCAGCTGTCGCACCTTCAACTGCTGTGCTGTACTCTGTCCTGCTCCTCTCTTTGGTTCTGGTGCTCATCTACTACTGGTGTCTGGCTCTTCCTTCTACATTTGTTTTCATCATGTCACAACCTACTGCTATTGCCATTCCTGTGAAGTTAGATGGTCGCAGTTATCGAGAATGGGCCCTCTGTCAAAACTGTGTTTTGAGGGACTCTGGTCTTGCTGACCATTTGATTGAATATCCACCTACTGATAAGTCAATGGATGGTTCTGGTGCTGCAGCAGTTAAGGCATGAGAAACAGATGATGGAAGGGTGATGAGTGCAATTGTCACTAGTATGAATCAGTCCTTGATCATGAGTCTTGAGTATCAAAAGACCGCTGAGGAGATGTGGGACTACTTACAGAAGTGATATGTTCATGATAATGGTACCCACCAGCGTATTCTATTGAAAGGTCTTCGTGGGAGTACTACACATCTTTTGAGCGCTTGATGGAACTGGAGTTATCAATATTTCTCTCCACTGCAGTTTGTGTGGACTGTGGGAACAAGAGCAAGTTTATCAAGAAGTTTCTTATGTATCACTTTGTTATGGGCCTCGCTATGTGTAAAAATAACTAATATTTGGGCACTTTGTGGAACAATCTTTGCTCTCTGTGTGATATTATTTTTACAAAGCTATGTGCTAATGTTTCTAGTTTCTGCCTGAAAACTGAACAAACTACATTAAGAGTTATCTTGGTTTGACTTTGCTTGCATCCTTATGTATTGCCTTTGTGATGGGTATAATGAAAAATTCATTTGTGTGCATCATGTCATGGGCCCTATGTGGTTAATTAGGCTAACATCTATAATTGATATTATTTTTGCAGAAACTTGACTCTGCTGGTATATTGTGAAGTGAAGCCATCTTTGATCCAGGTTAGCGTAGAGCTAAATTTGTCCATTTTGTTTGTATTGTTGCTGTTTGGTTGTTTGTAGCCATGAAAGTTTTCTGAAGAGTAATTCCTGTGCATTTTTTTTGCCTGAAGTTATAAATTTTTTATCAATGTTACCGTACAGTTACATATCAATGTGCCTGTGGTAATTTGTTGAAATTTCAGCTTAAATGTGCTGAAACTATGTTGCTTTTTAGCTTCTGGCAATTTAGGTGCAGTTGAATGCCAAAAATAGTTTAGCAAATTATTAACTTGTGAAATTTGAAGAGACGAAGAGCTGGAATGCTTTATTTATTGTCCCAAATCCTCAGTCATTCTTTTTTGGCAACATGAATACTTCATTGCTCCATGGCTACACATCAGTGCCAGATGTGCCCAAGAAGCTGTTGTATCTTTGAATGTTACAAGGAGCACAACATACTTAGCAGAATTTATACTTCTAAAAAGCATTGGCCCCTTTGGTTTGATCATTTTTCTACCATCTGACTAGAGCTTTTAGGCTATTATGTTTCTGTAGTATCACTGCCTTCAATGTGCCACTGGTTACACATTTTACTGGAATATCTTATTTGAGCAGAATTTTAGTAGTTCATAAAGCTCTAGCAACTGGTTTGGTAACTATCAAGAGTATCTATTCGCATTACACCTTGTAAATTAAATTAATTTGCTTTCCTTTTGTTCAGTCTCTAATTCTTTATTTTCCTTTCACAGCATGTAAAGGTTCAGCTTTTGGCTGGTTGCTAGCTGCGGTTTCTACTGAAAGCATGTGCTGTTTGTTGAACTTCTGTTCTCATGTCTGTCTATGCTTTGGTACTGTTATATCTTTGGTTTCCTTCTTTCACATAGCTTGTCTGACTCTATCCCCTCCTGAATATTTGTGCTTTCGAACCTTTTACTTCAGAATACACTATCTGTTTTCTGATGGAAGTTACAGTTTAACTGCTTTTATGAAGCAATCATTTCCATTCGATTGTTATTATTTTATTTTTGAAGTAAGCCTGTGTTAAATTTCGTAATTTTTTACTTGCCCATTCCAGTATCCTGCCCCTAGGAAAACTGTTTTATTTTTCTTTTTGTACCTAAGAAAATATAGATGTTTCTGCACTGGAGCCTGATATATGGTCTCCAGTCCCTTTTCGTGGTGTAGTTGGGCCATTAGCTATTACTCCTTGGGATGGAGCTGTGCTTGGAATCTTCTCTCATTCAGATTACCTTTGTGGCACATGGAAACCACAAGCGGTGCCCATCTGGCGTGGTTTTGTGCTGGATTAGTTTGTCTTCCTCGCCCACAATGATGGAAGAACTGGGTAACCTTTTTTTCTGTCTTGTATTCATGGCTGGTTCAGAGTTATGAGGTCCTAAGCAGCAATTCTTAGAAATGCTTCAGTATGGATCTGCCGTCATTGTATCTAGTTACTGGAGCCCAGTATCGACATAACAGTCCTACCTAATGATACGAATATGATGAATTGTATTGATGATTGGTAATAGCCCCAAGGGTTTACATATTTAGGGTTATATGACTCAACTCTAGACTATGATAAGGATTGTACAATTAGAATTATACAGTTTATCGAATCCTACATGTCACACTCATGGGGCACCATTAACAAATAATCTTGTCGGAATTTCGTGAATTATGTAGGCGAGCAACATGAGGTTGCTATATACACTTTGTGTTCGGCTCGAGCTTGCAACCTTTAGAGGTGGGACGATTAATCTGTCACCACTCATCACTCCCTTTTTGGAGAGGGAATTCTGGATTTCAGCCGGGCATGCGCACGCTGCCGGCATGGGTCCTTGGCATGCGATTTTCTATTGTTGGGGCTATACTAAGAACACTGCTTGTGGCTAACCATCATTACGGTCATCGTTACCGATTCTTAGATAACTTTGACTATTTGTTTTATTAAAAAAATTGATAAATTTTATATATTTTGATATAATATCACAACGTAAAATTTTAAACATTCGAGCAATTTTTTTAAATAAAACAAATAGTCAAAATTGAATTTAAAAATCAATGACCATATCAATTAAATAATGGAGGGAACATGGAGCCCCTTTTTCTTTGGTGTCATGTCTTCTCTCGTTATGGTCATCATTTTCTTTTCTTTTTTTTTTATCTTTTATTTGGTGAAGAAACTAGGACAAAGCTGAGACGTTCTCTTTTGCCGTTTTCCAGTTTTGTTCTTTGTGGATCCTGAGCAGTTGAACTGCTCGCTCTTGATCAAGTCCTCGTTGTCCACGCGGATGTTACAGGAATCTGACCCCGGAAGCTTGGTGTCACCCGTGAGCTCAGCTCAGAATAGAGCTGGTGGTTCATCTCAATGCCAAGCCCAATCTGACACAGTCGATCTATGGACGGCTTTATAATTAGCTCAGCTCAGATCTGGCACGATCTTGCAATAGGTTTTCTACGTTTTTGAGCTGGGAACCTGGGAACTCTAGTTTTTGTTTAGATCTGGGGATTAGGGTTGCATTTATCCAATCATCCGGGCTCGATGGTGACGCGCTGTGGCTGTGTACGACACGAGCAGCTAGCGTCGTTTTCGGAACGTGTTTATCATGCAGGGCGGTTTTCTGTAGGTGTAGAACTATAGAAATGGTCCTTGATTCCGGGCATCAGATGCAAGACTTTGGAAATCCTACTTGTTCACTTTTGACCGCGGACTGTGCTCATGATCAACGTCGCACCAAGAAGCTTCCTGCTTACAAAAACGGGGCCTTATTACAACAAGACCTGGCGTGTGGAGTCATCAAATTGGCTAGGCCATCATTGTTCTAGGAGTATTTCGGTTCACCTTTCCGAGTCAGGCACAGACCGCGATCATTCCTTGCACCATGGGCGTTGGTTGGTACAACTAAAACTGTGTTTTCCACATCCAGGACCCATATGGCCAGCGGAGGCAGCTAGTACCTTTCTCGCTGCAAAGCCAATATATAAACACGTTATAGGAAAGCTTTGGTGACCTTCACGTGTATGTACGCTGCTGCACGCATTTTTTATGTTCCTACGTTTTGGAAGGTAAGAATTTTTCCCTTTTTTATGTTTGGAACGTGGGAACTTTGGTGACCCTCTCAGGCTCCGTTTGAAACGTGAGATTTTTTTTTATTTTTATGTTTTCTCTATGAAATTTAGTTTGATTATTATAAAATTTTTATAATTTTTTTGTGAAATTACTGCATTCCAAAAATGGAACCTCAACCAATATTGTTACTTACTACTACACCGTAAAGATGTGAAAGAAGAGTAAGCTTAGTTCTGAGGAGCCAAAACTCGATTAGCGAGGAGCGTGCGAGTTTGTAGACTAGAAAGAAATGCCCCGCGAGCTTCAATAAGGGCTTCTTCTTGCATGCACATATGCGAGGAGGGCGGGGATTCGCTGCCGTCTCGAACTCCATGTCTCCATCCTGGTGCGACATGCGCTCACTAAACAAATCCGGCGCGGCGATTCTTTCTCATTCTCACCACGAAAGTGGTCTTCTCTCTCCGTAGGGGAGTGGTTGGTGTTTGGCCTACTGTTAGTGGTGTTGCAGAGTCAGAGACGGGGAGGCCGCAGGCCGGAGCACGCTGCCGCTCCGTGATGGCTTCCTCTTCTCCCCAGCGGGAACTCCTCTTCTTGCTGCTTCTCGCCGCTGGCTGGCTTTGCAGTGCGGCGGCGGACACGCTGGGGCAGGGGGCCTCGTTGTCGGCGGGGGAGACGCTGGTGTCCTCGCGGTCGGGGGTGTTCGAGCTCGGCTTCTTCGCGCCGGACCCCAAGCGGCCGTCCCGCCGGTACCTCGGCATCTGGTACCGCGACATGGTGCCGATGACCGTCGTCTGGGTCGCCAACCGCGCCGCGCCGGCCACCTCGGAGGCGCCGTCGCTCGCGCTCACCGACCGCGGCGAGCTGCGCGTGCTCGACGGGCCCGCGAGCGCCGCTCCGCCGCTGCTCTGGTCCTCCAACACCACCGCCGCGTTTCGCGGGAACTACTCGGCTGTCATCGACGACACGGGCAGCCTCAAGGTGCGCGGCGACGGAGACGTGCTGTGGGACAGCTTCGCGCACCCCACGGACACCATGCTGCCCGGGATGAAAATCACAGTGCGGACGCCCGGGAGGGGGCCCAAGGAGCGGATGCTGTTCACGTCGTGGGCAAGCGCGACGGATCCCTCGCCCGGGCGCTACGCGCTCGGACTCGATCCGGCCGGCTCTGGCCAGGCCTACATCTGGGAGGACGGTACTGCTAAATTCTGGTGGAGGTCCAATTCTTGCTCCCTCCTTCTAAATATGCTTAACTTGGGGGATTAGTTCAACATTTTGGTGTCATTTCTGTTCCTTCAGTTTTCTTGATAGCACTCATAATTTAAGTAGCAAACACTGTATCAGACCAGTTCAAAATTGTTAACTTTCTTTAAGTACTGTACTGATAATACTAGATAGCTGCTGGCTGGTGTTCTTGACTTTGGAAATTCGAATTTGAGAGGATATATCTTAGCTTGCGATTCAATGGAGCATTGCAGGATTGTTCGTTACTGTTGGCGCAAATTTGTTCAAATTTGTTAGTTTTCATTGATCAGTATTCTAGTTTCCTTGAACTTAGCACTTTAGCAGCTAATTCTCTGCCAGTTGCTTCATTGTGCTACACGCTCCATCAACTATCGGCTATTTCTCAGTCAGGATTGGTACTTCTGATCCAGAGCACGGATAGTATTGTTGGCAGATGGAAAAATTTTTAGCACCTCCATCTCGTGGCAGATACAAAAACATCATTTTTCTTTCACTATAAGAGGATGGAGGCAACAAATTGAATATTCAGTTTAGCAATTGGGAGATGGAAAGTTTTTATGTACTGCTAGTAAGCTTCAAGATCACTGAAATGCCACTGCAAATTTGGCATCTAACTTGGTGATATAAACTATAATGAATGTGTTAGTAACAGCAGTAGTGCCTACATGAGTGACCTCTGTGGAGTGGTATTCTAGGCATTCATGGACTTTACAACAAATACGGGTACATATTTTCTCTTTAGTGAAACATTGCCCCTCAATGTAGCCCATCAACGCACTGGCTTGTCAGGTACAATTGGTTGGTCATTCTAACAGGATAAGCGTCCGTTTCTCGATTGACTCATGTTTGTTTAGGGTATCGTTTTTATTATTTTAAACCCATCTCATATATTTATTTTGGCAATTTGTCTACAGGACGCTGGATAGTGTCAGCTTGGTCCGTAGGACACTAACCAAAAAAAAAAAAAACTTGGTCTCTAGGACACTACTTAGTGTCCTACAGACCAAGTTTTTTTTGTAAAAATGTCCTAACCACAAAATCAACGTCAGATAGTGTCATGTATACAAATAATCCTTATTTTTATGTGGACACTTTGGATGAATTTCTGAAAAAACTTTTTTTTTAATACTTAGCGCTTTACTATAAAGTTTAGTAGCACCAAACAGTTCCACATTATATTGTACCTTTTTATGTAAATGAATATCTACTATCGATGAGAAGTTGACATCTAGGTAAATGAGCAGCGAGTGTCACATAAACTCGAATGGAAATGAAGCGAAAATTTTCGGCATAAATTCTAGTGTTTATTAGTACTAGTAGTGTAGCTACATGGATATAAGCTCTCAAGATAGTTGAGGGTCCAGCAAGGTGGAACATATATTTTTGTAAGACATGTCATAACTTGATTTGAATTGTCGAGCAGGTCGGGACAGTGGAACGGTGTGAATTTTATAGGCATTCCATGGAGGCCACTCCCCATGAGTGGGTTCAAACCAGCAATTGATCCAGAATTAGGAGGGACGTACTACACTTACACCGCAACAAACACATCTCTGCAGAGATTTGTTGTCCTGCCAAATGGTTTAGACATTTGCTACATGGCTAAGTCTTCACAAGAGTGGGAGACTGTCTGGATGCAGCCATCAAATGAGTGTGAACACTATGCTACTTGTGGTGCCAATGCAAAGTGTAGCGCCGCACAAGATGGAAAGGCAAAATGCACCTGCCTTAAAGGTTTGTCATAGACTAAAATTTTTTAGATGCTAATATCGTTTGGTAGAATGGAAGATGTGTAACCAATCCCCAATTAGGTTTGCATTTTTGAACCTCTAGGAAGTGGGAGATTCTGGCCCCTATTCGGAACCATTTGAAACATGTGTATTATAAGGATTGAAAACATTCTGTAATCCAAACTTAATGTCCCTTTTGGCCGTCTCTCAAATGTTCTTATGTATCTACTCCCTCTGTCCACATGTTACGTATTTTTAAGACCAGCCTTTGGCCAACAATTATTCTATATTAAGTAATACATAAGTTTTGTGACAGAAAATTTATGTCAAGTGTTTGTCCAACAAAATGAAAGGGAGGGAGTGTTGATTAAAGTTTGTCCAAGTTCCTGGTACAATCGCAATTAATCTCCACATCCTTTGTTAAATGGGTGTGCTTCCTTTCTATTCGACCAATGCTCTTAATTTTCGATTTACAATAGAATTGTTGCAGTTAGGACTTAAAAATTTAAATACATAGGGGTCTTATCTGGCTCTTTGGTACCTCAATACTCACACATGTGCTTAAAAAAAAAAAGACTTGCTCAACACGTTGGACCTTAATTCAAATGCATAGGGGCTTTATCTAGTTATTCTGGTACCTCAATACTTATGCTTACAAACAAAAGACTTGCTGTAATGATGCATTTAACATTCTTTATTTACTTTAATAGGTTTTCAGCCGAAGAATTTGAGTCAGTGGAATGCAGAAAAGTGGAGTCAAGGTTGCATCAGGGGACCACCATTGGGTTGTCAGGTTAACCAAACTGGAGATGGGTTTCTACAAATCGAAAACATAAAGTGGCCTGATTTCTCCTATTTGGTTTCTGTGTCTGATGAGACTGGGTGCAGGAATGCCTGCCTGAAGAACTGCTCATGTGCTGCCTATGTTTTCACGGCTAATGCAATGTGTCTAGCCTGGAGTAGCGAACTAATCGATATGTATGAGTTGCAAAGTGGAACATATTCCCTATATGTCAAGCTTCCGGCTTCTGAGTTACGTAAGTAATGATGATTGTGTTAAACACAGCGTTTAACTTTGTACATTTATATATTTCTTGACCTGTAAAATATATGTTTATGCCATTTTTTTTTTGTCCCATAATGAGCAGAAGAACATCACCCAGTCTGGCGAATAGTTACAACAGTATGTGCTGTGGTGCTTTTCGTTTTTGTAGCTTGCCTTCTTCTATGGTGGAAGCGTGGTAGAAATATTAAAGGTATGATCCTGCAGTTCCCTTATGTCTTTTTGTCGGTCACCTATCAGTATTTGAATATTATAACCATAGATAAACATACTAACATTCTTGGGTGTATGTCATAAAGATAAGCAGACTACCATTTTAGTCTCCGTACTTTTTTGTTATGTTTATTCTGTGGCATACCATTGCCATCATCAGTAATGGTATCCTCTTTTCAATGTGAAGTGTAGATCATAGTTTCTTTGTTATATGGTTTCTGCAGGATAATGTTGTCATCATCAGTAATATGAGGTATCATCTTGTCAATGAAGTGTAGATCACAGTTTTTAGTCATACATTCATTGAAATTTTGGCTTATGGAAATATATCAAACAGTTACTCCGTTCTGTTGCCATAACAATCTTTGTATAACAAGTAGTTTAAAAAGTTTTCACTAACTGCTATTGTGAATTGGCCTAATTAGATCTGCAATTGATCATGCCTACAAAGATTAAATGAAACACATTTAGATGCAATACTAGTGCTCATTGCTTCAAAGTTTTGAACTAAAATGAATTCTTGGTGGAGTATATAATGTTGATTGCCATTCTGAAGCAGATGCAGTGCACAGAAGTTGGAGGTCAAGGCATTCATCTACCTGGTGTCAGCAGAATAGTGCTATGCTTGATATCTCACAATCAATTCGTTTTGATGGTGATGTGGAGGATGGAAAAAGTCATGAACTCAAAGTATACACTCTGAATCAAATAAAAGCTGCTACATGTAATTTTAGTGACTCCAACAAGCTTGGAGCAGGAGGATTTGGTCCTGTTTATATGGTATGTGTTTATGCATAAATGGCAGTATTATTTATGTTATACTGGCATAATGACAGTGAATATCATAAATAACTGCAGGGAAAGTTAACTGGGGGAGAAGAAGTAGCTGTGAAGAGACTTTGCAGGAATTCAGGTCAAGGCCTTGAGGAATTCAAGAATGAGGTCATACTAATTGCAAAATTGCAGCACCGCAATCTTGTAAGACTTTTAGGGTGCTGCATACAGGGAGAAGAAAAGATACTGGTTTATGAGTACATGCCTAACAAAAGTCTTGATGCATTTCTCTTCAGTACGTATAATCTCCATTTTCTGTGTGTCTAACACCCTCTGAATGAACAAAATTTGCTGATTGAATTATGATACTCTAAATCAATAGATCTTGAAAAGCAAAGACTTCTGGACTGGAGGAAACGGTTTGATATAATTGAAGGTATTGCTAGAGGGCTGCTATATCTCCACCGGGACTCAAGGCTACGTGTCGTTCACCGTGATCTTAAGGCCAGCAATATTCTCCTGGACGCAGACATGGAACCAAAGATATCAGATTTTGGAATGGCGAGGATATTTGGTGGGGACGACAACCAGTTCAACACAAATCGTGTCGTCGGGACATTGTATGCGCAATTCAATAGATCAAACAATAACTGATTGCCCCAGAAGGTTCTGATAAGTTTATTTTATTTTATTTTTTGTTTTGCAGTGGCTACATGTCTCCTGAATATGCAATGGAAGGTATTTTCTCAGTCAAATCTGACGTTTATAGCTTTGGAGTATTGGTCTTGGAGATCATCACAGGGAAGAGGGCTGTAAGCTTCCATTGTCATCAGGAATCCCTGAATATTGCCGGATATGTAAGAACAATTTTCATGTACCCACATTTTTGGATTCCTTATCCAAAGAGGCCTCATCCTCTTTTATTTGTTGTTGCCTTGATATATGCTTGACCTTATCAATTTTCCAGGCATGGCGACAATGGAACGAAGATAAGGGTACAGAACTGATCGATCCATCAATAAGAGAGTCGTGCAACATACGCCAATTGTTGAGATGCGTCCACATTGCACTGCTATGCGTGCAAGATCATTCTGATGACCGTCCTGACATCCCCACTGTCATTCTAATGTTGAGCAGCGACAACTTGAACCTTCCTAATCCGAGGCCACCTACCCTGATGCTTCGTGGCCGTGATGCAGAGGCGAGCAAATCAAGTGAGAATCACTCTGTAGGTACTGTATCAATGACACAGCTGTATGGAAGATAGAAAGAATATCAAGGATTCAAGGGCACTATACTGAAATTGTAATTTCTTTGTGTTTTTGCACCCCGCCCCCCTTTTTCTTATGTTGTTAAGGAGCCAGTTTGTGTAGATTAGTTTTTTTTTCCCTTGTCTTTTCATCTTTTCCCCCTTAATTCTTGGGGAAAGGCGATCGCCGCTTTGATTTATGAATATTGCATCATACGTAAAGTCCCATATAGACACATGAGCAAGAAATATGTTTGTGCTCTGGAATGGAGGTACTTTCTCTTTTTAAATTATTTACCGTTAGGACAGGAATTAGAGTTCAGAAATAAACTATAGTTTTTGACAGTTGAGTTGCCATTCTTTTATGTACACACTTCATTTGCCGTATTATTGTTTGCTTACGTTTCTGCTGTGGGATCTCTCCCTCCGTTGAACATGAGCTGTATTACAAATATTCAGACTTTCGGAAAAAAGGTACTTTGCAGACCTTGAAATTTATAACTTCAGCTTCGGGTATGGTATCGAATCTGAATTTATAAAATAAAATGAGTTATTTAAATTTTCTTCTAGCCTAAAACAACACGAGTAACTATTGACGACAACCTCCGTCGCTAAAAAAAATTGAAAACACCCTGCTACTCTTGTTGGCACAGTGCGCATCATCATCATCCTACTCCGGCGCCACCTGATGACATGTCGCCACTTGATCATCACTGTCGCTACTCTGATCATCAGTGTAGTAAAATTTTTATATGAGAGAGAGATTGCTCGTTTCTCACTGAGGTTGTTAGTTTGTAGGAGACTCAAAGATTATGTCTAGTTTGAACTGTCACATAGACGTAACACCTTACGTTTAAAATTGGAGGTTTGGATTGCTTAATCGTATAAGGATTACAACAACGCAGAGATTTTTGCTTGATCTAGAACTCCTGGTCCTTTTTGAGTATGTGTGGTGTGAAATTGTGTGCTATAAATCATGTCGTCTAAGGTCTTTGACGTGTTTTTATATAGAGGGTTGGATCGGGATTACAATGGCTTGAAGAAGGCTACAAAAATGGGCAGCCCTTTGATAAGTGGGACCGCGAGCATCTAGAAGTTTGTTTCTTGACAGCTTCTGGATGCTAAGTCATCTTTGTCTTTATCTTTGGTCCAGCACTGAAGGGGGCAAAGTTAGCTTTTTATTTACCGTTCAGCAGACATCGTATGCTGCATAGTGTCAGAAATCTTTTCTACTGTTGGAGGCTAGTCGCTGGAGGCGGTTGCCCTTCTTAGGAGTCGAATTGGTAAGGCGGTTGCTCGACCCAAAAGTCGAACGGGTAAGGCGGTTGCCCAACCTTGAATTTCAACAGAGGGAGTAGCGTCCGACCTCCGAAGGTCAGGTGGGCCTTGGCTTGATGGAGTGGGCTTGTAGGGTAATGAGTCATCTTTCATAGTTGGTTTCGTAGACTGGATCGAAACCGTAGATATACGAAATATATGACCTCAATAATCATTTTCACATCCACCGACACAGGAATCACTTCAGGATTTAACATTTCTTCTCGGTAACTAAGGTCATATACATAGATGTGTTAATGGAAAAGGTTGGAGACAGATAGATATACCGAGGGAAAAGATTGGAGACGGATGTCCGATACAACCGGCCAAAAAAAAAAAAAAAACTTGGACGTCAGCTAGCTTTAGCTGCACACGACATAAAATATATCAATAATATAGAGCAATGCTGCGTGGGTATTTTCACCCTGGAATGGGACGCTAGTGTATTGTTTTAGTGCAAGTTTCCTGATACTGCAAAGTATAGATTTCAATGTTGCTGTCCTCGCTGACGTTGTACCCTGTTGCGACGGATGGTGCGATGAATTTTGTTTGTTTTATTTTTTCAGTAGGACGTTACGCCCGGGAGCTAGCAGCCGATCAAACGCCCTTGTTACTAATAACAACCCAAACAAAGCTAGATACGGCCATGATCCGGATAGAAATTAAAATAATCATGTTGGATGGTCCATCAGACCCCCCGAATCACGAACAATTAATTAACCATCTTATCATTAATTACTCGTACATTTTAATTTCTCTTTTCCCTTGTGAACCACAGGTAAGTAGGGTTTTTTGTATAGATTTTAAAAGTGCTTCTGCGATTCTGCAAAAAAATACATCAAACAGTTTTAGAAAAGTGCTTCTATCTCTCCTTCTTGAGAAGCACTTCTTCAATTTGTATTAGGTGCCAAAAACACTAAAAATGTTACTTCTCATATATTCTTCACTTTTTTATACATTAGAAGCATAATAAAAACCGTTTTGTCAAACAATTTAAAAAGTGCTTCTTGTAAAGAATCTATTTTTCTAGAGAAGCGCTATTTTTCTTAAAAAGTTGCTTTCTAAAAATCTATACCAAATAGGGGCTTAATTAAGCTAATTCATTTTACACCATGAATAAGTAAATGAAACATCATGACTAAACAGTATATCCATAAAACACCATCCGTGTAGCTTGCACTATGTAATTATGCCCTGTAACATCACCGACCTCCAATTTGTTTTTGTTTAAATATTTTTTCTAGCCACAGAACTCCTTTGCAAAGACACATGTACCCCTTCCCATCTCCAACCCACGCTCGACGGTGCATTTCAAAACAGCCGCTCAACGTTTTTCTATTTGCCCTAAAAACGTTTCTATTATTTTCGCTGCTTGCTATTTTTTTTTTACTAAAATCAGTTTGTACTTTGAATAAAATGATTTCTTATATAAAAAAGTGTCGCACTCAAAATTGATATGAAGTACGCCACAAGATCGATCGCCACAATTTTTTTACTTTGGCTAAAATTTTTTTGAACTACTTTGGCTAGTTGCAATATATATACAATTTTTCATATCACGGAAGCATGCGTAATTGCACGGTGTATTTTTGGCTGAAAAGTTTTGAAAAGCGGGTAAATAATGTTATACTGAATGAGCTCCTTAGTCATGGATGATGGTTTCTGAATGAGCTCCTTAGTCATTCAGCTTCGACCGGCCAATCTTTCCCTAGCAGACAATTTTAATCCAGCCGCAATACGACGATCGTAGTTAACCCAATTAGCTGGTTAACGAACTGATTAGTAAGCTAATCAACAAGCCCCTCGTTCAAAACCATGCGGCTTAGGCTGTATTTGTATCCAGCCAGCTTGTATAAAACCAGAGGGCCTTGAACGGGGTAGTTGTATGTTGTCCTAGTTTATATCAGTTTATTTATATCAAAAGACTCAGTCTAGATTATATTAGTTTATTTATAGCAAAAGACATATTACCCTATAATAATCAGAGATATTTACTCGCTTTTATCACCGGCCTATTTTTTTGTTAAAAATATGGACTAACATGCTATGATAAGGGAAAAAAAAACTTAAAATCAGTTTGCATCCAAACACCCTCATCTAATTCTTTCATCAAAAATCACTTTATGCAACCTATATTTATAAACCGGCACTCCCTCCATCTCACAATAAATATTATTTTAACTTTAAAATCAACGTTTTACCGTTCTTTGTATTAAAATCAACGTTTTCCCTTTCTTTTTATTAAAAATATATAAATATAAAACAAACAGATCATGCTTAAAGTATTTTTAATAATAAAACAATTCACAATAACATAAGTAATAATTTTATAAGACAAATAGATAAATATTAATATCTAAAAATAAACACGACATTTATTGAGGGACGAGTAATTTTAGAGTAATAAACTGTGCTTATCCAAACGGCTGCTGGTCCCACGCGGCTCGCGGCGGTATAAAAAAAGACAGGACGTCCTGCCGAGCGGACGCTCCGCTCTCTTCCGCTGCTCTTGGCCCCACTGCAAATGCCTCCTACAAAAACACATCGCGCGTCGAAAAACGTCCGTGTTTGAAATCGAACGGACCGCATCCGTCCGGCAGGACGTCCCCAAAATCCGCGTATGCTCGCGGCGTATATCCGCGCTCGCAGCCACGGCAACAGCAGTCTGCCGTCTTTTCTTCCTCCACCGTTCATCTGATTAGAGAGGAACGTGACTCGGGCTTCTCACTTTGTTCATGGCCCATGCCGCCGTCGCGGCAGCGCTCGTCCTCCTCCTCAGGCTGCACGTCTTTGTCGCCCCTGCCGAGGCGGCGGAGATGGCGGTGTTATCGCAGGGGCAGTCGCTGGGACCCAACGACACGCTGGTGTCGAACAATAGCGCCTTCGTCCTGGGCTTCTTCGCGCTGCGCGGGACCGGCGGGGAGCCGGACCGGCGGTACCTGGGCGTCTGGTATAAGCAGGCAGCGGAGCTGACCGTGCCGTGGGTGGCCAACCGCGACGCGCACGTGAATGCGTCGGCGTCGGCGTACTACGCCACCGTCACGGCCTCCGGGGAGCTGCAGGTGGTGCAGGGTGACCGCGTTAAGTGGCGCACCAACACGTCGTTGACTTCCTCGTCGCCGCCGGGGAACGTCACGCTAGTCCTCCTCGACAACGGGAACCTCGAGCTGTCCGTGGGCGACGGGGGCGCGCAGCGGCAGGTCCTGTGGCAGAGCTTCGACCACCCGACCGATACGTTCCTCCCCGGGATGAGGATCAAGCTGGACCGGAGCGGCGGGGAAGTCAGGCAGACGCTGTTCACGTCGTGGCGGAGCCCGGGCGACCCGGCCATCGGCAACTTCACGCTCGGCCTCGACCCGCACGGCTCCGGGCAGCTGTACATCTGGAAGTCCCGGAACGGTACGAACTCATCCACCTACTGGCGGTCGGGCCAGTGGGCCAACAGTCACTTCATCGGCGTCCCGTGGCCGCCGCTAAACGTCTATGGCTTGAAGCTCAACGTCCCGTCGCCGGACTTCATGTACTTAACCTTCAACACCTTCAACAACACGTTGTTGCGGTTCATGCTCGACGCCAACGGCACCGAGACGTGCTACATGTTAAACAACAGTACCGGCGAGTGGGTGATCGTCGGGTCGCAGCCGACCATCCCGTGTCACAGGTACAACTGGTGCGGCGTCAACGCCGAGTGCGCCGCCGGTGACAATGGCCAAGCCGTCTGCACCTGCCTTAAAGGTTTCGAGCCGAGGTCGGCGGCGGAGTACGGCAATGGGAACTGGACGCGGGGGTGCGTGAGGAGCGTGCCGCTGACGTGCGAGCTGAACGTAACCGGCGGTGACAACTTCGCCGACCTCCCCGGAGTGAAGTTGCCGGACTTCGCCACCTGGGAATCGATGGTGCGCGACGAGAACTCATGTAAGCAGTTATGCTTGGGCAACTGCTCCTGTGGCGCGTACAGCTATGATTCCAGCGACACCGGATGCCTGACGTGGGGGCAGGATCTGCTCGACATCTCTGAGATCCAAGACGGGAAAGACTATGTGCTGCACATCAAGGTCCCTGCTGCATCCTTATGGCCCATATTAGGTAAGAAAAAAATTTTTTTTTTCTCAGTTCATTTTTATGGCCGTTTCATTATGATCGAACATTGACTCGATATGGATTATGGATAGAATGCTGCTACGATTAGTTTCTTTGTTGGTCACTGAAAAATTATTAGTATTAACTTTTCGCGCAATGGGAGCTACATTGCGAACTGAACTAGGAGCAAAGGATGAACAACTGGGTCTAACTTTGCGCATTTATATATTTCTTGACCTGTAAACTATTATGTTTATGCAATTTTGTATGTCTCCTAATGAACAGAAAAACATCACCCACTCTGGAGAATATTCGCAATAATATCCGCCATGGTGTTTTTCATTTCGGTAGCTTGCCTTCTTCTGTGGTGGAAGCGTGGCAGAAATATTAAAGGTTCGATTCTGCAACTCCCTTATGGTTGCTCGTTAATTTGAATACCCTTGTGTCTGCTCGTTAATGTTCAACTACCAAGATCAATCAAACATGGTACGCAAATTATGATTAGCCTATGAAGGTAGATAAACATGCAGACATTCTTGGATGTGTATTGTGAAGGAAGATAAACAGAATTTCATTTTAGTCTCCTTTATGGGTGGAGTTAATCATGAAAGTACTCCATACTCTTATACTATTATGTAATTTCTGTAGGATAACATTGCCATTATCAGTAATTTGAGGTATACTCATACATTCATTGAAATTTTTGGCTGATTGAAATATAGCAAATGTTCACTCTTTTCTGTTAGCTTGTTGTCGTAACCGTCTTTGCATAAGTATTTTAAGTGGTCACTAAATGATATTGTGAAGTGTGTCCTAATTAGATCAAATTGATCCTGCCTTACAGAGATTAAATGAAACACTTAGATGTAATACATGTATTGATTCCTTGTTTCAAAGGTGTTAACTGAAATGAATTCTTGGCGGAATGTATAATATTGATTACCATTCTGGAGCAGACGTGTTGCACGGAAGTTGGAGGTCAAGGTATTCATCTTCCCGGACTCAGCAGAAGAGTGCTATGCTGGATCTCTCAGAGTCAATTCGTTTTGATGATGACATGGATGATGGAAAAAGTTATGAACTCAAAATATACACCTTGGACCTCATAAAAGCTGCTACATGTAATTTTAGTGACTCCAACAGGCTTGGAGCAGGAGGATTTGGTCCTGTTTTTATGGTATGTGTTTATTTCATAAATGGCAGTGCTATTTATGTTTTATTTGGCATATCAGCACTGCATTTCATAAATAACTGTAGGGGAAACTAACTGGGGGAGAAGAAGTAGCTGTGAAGAGACTTTGCAGGAATTCAAGTGAAGGCCTTGAGGAATTCAAGAATGAGGTCATACTAATTGCAAAATTACAGCACCGCAATCTTGTAAGACTTTTAGGCTGCTGCATAGAGGGAGAAGAAAAGATATTGGTGTATGAGTACATGCCTAATAAAAGTCTTGATGCATTTCTCTTCGGTACGTATAACCTCCATTTTCTCTGTGTCTATGACACCCTTTGAATGCATGGAATTTGCTAACCGAATTGTGATGACTCTAAATCAACAGATCCTGAAAAGCAAATACTTCTGGATTGGACAAAACGATTCTATGTAATTGAAGGTATTGCTCGAGGGCTGCTGTATCTCCACCGAGACTCAAGGCTACGTGTCCTTCATCGTGATCTCAAGGCCAGCAACATTCTCCTAGACGCGAGCATGGACCCCAAGATATCAGATTTTGGAATTGCAAGGATATTTGGCGGGGACGAGAACCAATTGAACACAGATCGTGTTGTCGGGACACTGTACGCACAATTCAATACAGACCATACAATAATCCAATCGATCCCAGTAGGTTCTGATAAGTTTATTTTATTTCGTTTTGTTTTGCAGTGGCTACATGCCTCCTGAATATGCATTAGAAGGTATCTTCTCAATCAAATCTGACGTTTACAGCTTTGGAGTATTGGTCTTGGAAATTATCACAGGAAGGAGGGCCGGAAGTTTTCATGGTCACCAGAACTCCCTGAATATTGCAGGATATATAAGAATATGATTCATATAGCCACATTTTGGGGTTTTACAAAGAGGCCTCATCCTCTTTCTTTGTTTCCTTGATATACGATTGACCTCACAATCATTTTTCAGGCATGGCGACAATGGAACGAAGATAAGAGCATAGAGCTGATCGAGCCATCAATAAGAGAGTCGTGCTCCATGCACCAAATCTTGAGATGCATCCATATTGCACTGCTATGCGTGCAAGACCATCCTAATGACCGTCCCGATATCCCCACTGTCATCCGAATGTTGAGCAGCGACAACTTAAACCTCCGTAATCCTAAGCCGCCTACCCTGATGCTTCTGGGCCCTGATACAGAGGCGAGTAAATCAAGTGAGAATGAGCAGACCTACTCCGTAGGTACTGTACGCAAGTTTTCAGAATTTTTTAGAACTTTTAGATAGCTACGGTATTGAAAAAAAGTTGCTACGAACAGTGTTTTTGTGAAACATTAGAAACATAAGTTATGAATAATTTTACATAGAAATGGAGAAGCATGCCGTTGCAAATAATATGTTTCTCCTATTCTTGTGTTGTTCCTATGCTACGTTTCAAAGTGGGACAGTCTGCAAATGACATGATCCGGGTGCCGTTTGGTGGCATTCCGAAATACCGGTTTCAAAACAGCATGGTCACTCCACTATGCTAGTAGTATCTTCTCTCTTTGTATCTCGACCGTCGCAATCGAAGCCGCGGAATGGGAAGAAACAAAGAAAAAGTTAGGGTGTATTTGGTTTGTTACCTTCACTTACCTATTTATCGGAATAGTATACCTCAGATATCTACAGATCATCTTCTACAGCACGGCTCACCTGCGGCCTGCGATCCTTCAACGGCCCACCAAAAACTTCACAAAGGCGGCAACCCGAGCGATCGAGATTCACTCGCTGACCGCAACCCTACTCCAACAATCACGCCGATTCAACATTTCTGACGACGTACAGCTCCGCAGAGAAAATAAGCATTTTAAAAGATTCTGCAACTACCCGGTTGGACGAGAAGCAACCAACTGGGCGATAAAGCTAAACAGTAAAGCAACGTTGTTTCCCTACAGTGAACAAAAGTACGAACGGAAGACGCCGATTGTCTGCCCCGAATGCCAGAGAGCATGATTCACTGAAGACCGTGACCTCACCTGTCAAAGGGTCATTCGTTTCCGTAAGCAGCAAGATGCTCAAACCATGGTTCAGTCACCTCAACCATGATCCGGTTAAGACAACCCAGATCCGACCCTATAAAAAGGGCACCCGAGAAGCGAGAAAGCAACAGAAGAAAAGAGGAGAAAAGATACACATCACCACTTGTAAACCACTCTCACCACGTGAGCTTAGGACTCTTGGATTCGTCCAGAGCCCTCCCGCATTATACTCTCGTGTTCTTGAGATTCATACGACCGATCTCTCATCTTTGGACGTAAGGTATTACGCCTCGAGGCGGTCCGAATTAGGTTAACCTTTGAGTCTCGCTTGTAGACTAGGCCATTCGATTCCGAAAATGCACGATCCCCCGTCCGATCGTATAAATTTACTGTGCCGGTGTACGAAACAGCGACACTACTAAAGTTTGATGCATCTAACCAATTTAGCTACTATTTGGTTCTCTTCTAAATTTAGATGTGCCAAAAAAATAAAACAATTGGTGCTCGCCTGCGTTCTGGAAGCCGAGTATAACACCTAGTATTTCTCAAAGTCAAGAAATGAGAATTTTTCAGAAAGAATTCAAAAATTTTAAAATTTTAAAGTTCCAAAGATGAAAGGAATCCCTGTCGATAATTCAACTTTGAATTTGAATTTAAGAGTGAACATCCAAACTTTAATAATAAAAGTGTTAAGGTATGAGAAACAAAGATATTACTTGAAAACGATTAAATTACTTGAAGTTATACAAATTTAATAGGGATTCATTCAAATTATAAGAGCCCAAATGAGTTTTCAAGTCTTACCAGGCCCTTGTTTTATGACTATTACAGAATAGAATAAAATAGAATTCGAATTTCAACTTAACCCTAAAGTAAAAGTTGTGAAATTTGGGAACTCAAGTTTTGAACTGAAGTTACTCCCTTGTGAGTAATTTACAGTATTTCAGTAAGGTTCTTTTCTAAGTAAAAGGTCCAAATCCAAACCTTATTTTCCTTAACGAGTACCTATCTTCCAAATCCTGTAGTTTCGAATCCAATTCAAAATTCCGCTTGATTCCAAAAATAAAAGTTGTTCATCTGTCCCAGTTCTACCGACCTGCAAAGTTTCAAATTGTTAGAAGTTCAAGAGCTAATTCTTCCAAAGCTTAGAAGTTGGTTACCTGATGTGCGTTCAGCAGATGAGAAGTCTTCTTATCGGTAACCAGTTTCAAAATTCAATATCTTTCAATTCATCGTGAAACTGCCTATGCATGTTAGTAGGATGGTAGAAAACCTTGTTAACAACATCTCTACCAAGCTTCGTTCACTTCGGAGCTCGGGAGATTTCTCTAGTTTCCTTATCATTTAACCTTTTTCGAATTTCCATATCCTTCATCCTGTTTGGCAAGAACCTGTGCACGTTGATTATCTTGTAGACCACATGTTGACCAAATGTTCTACCAAATTTCAACTCTTTTTAAGATTGTTTTCTCATCATTTTTCTGTGCACAAAATGCCTCAGCAGATCTCCCAAGCCTCCTTATCAATTAGCAATTTTTGAAAGTCCATATCTTCTGCATTCATTCGAAAAACTCTGTGCATGTCGTTTATTTTGGAGGACATATGTTACATGTTCATCCTACCCAGTTTGAACTCAATCCAAGTTCATTTGCTCATTTCGCTTTTGTCTCAAAAATGATTAAGTATTAAGCTCAGTTGGAAGGATCCAAGGACGCAGGACCCGCCTGTCATCCTAATTTCCTGGTTCCTTCGGCAGCACACCTGCTCCATCGGCCCCCTATAATTTTTCCTGCGCACAGCACCTCCCTTCCCCTCTGTTTCTCCTCTCTCCCTCTCTCTTGCGGCATAGCAACAGCAGCAGCTTTGCTGCCCTCGAGCCACCACCTCCGAGCCATCTTCCGGCTGCCATTCCTCGGAGAACTCGTGCGCCGCCCTGTGCTCAAGATTTCTCCCACTACGGTCTCCTCCCTCCTCGGCTAGATCGACTGGATTTCGTGTTTTTCCACCAAATCGAGCCCGTCGAAGCCGCCGGCCTTTCTTCAAGAAATCCGCCAGATTTGGTGAGTCTCTCCTCGATTCCTCTCTAGATCGGGTAGTGCACCACCTGCCTCAGCTCTGTGGTCAAGAAATCGGGCAAGATTCTAGGTGTTTGCTCAGGAAATTGAGTTTTCCTCCCACGGCGACAACCACCATGCCGGTCTTCTCCTCTTCGCCCTCGAGCTCTAGGAGAAAGTTGTTCGAGATTTCGTCAACAGATCCGAGTTCTACACACCGCCAAACCTGTACCGCCTCCTCCTCTCGTCGTCGGCTTGTTTCTGGTGAGCTTCTTCGACCGACGACCCCCTCACCGAGTTCCCCAGGTTGCGGCGACTATTTTTGGCTCCAGGCCCATGCGCGCGACCGCCGAGACAGGCGCCCGCCGCCACCAGGCCGCATGGCCAGTTCGGCCAGCCCGACCCCTGGCGCCGAGATCCCGTGTGGCAACAGGCGCCG
>BCLH01000951.1:41909-111462 GCA_001602315.1 Zoysia pacifica | reverse complement strand
CCCCCCCCCCCCCCCCCCCCCCAAATCCATCCTACTACTCGATCTCCTGCAGGCCCTCACGCTCATTGACTAATGCAGAAACCGAAGACATCATTAGCTGTCTCTTTGGAGTAAACAAACGCAACCAAATCAAACCAGTAGACGTAGTATAAAAATTTTCAGGGCATCGGTATCCGTGCACGATTCGTCGATTCGGTAGTGTATTTCGCGGCTTAAATCGCGTCGCGGCATGTGTGCGTGCGCAGTTGTTTTCTCTGCTCGATGGAGGGGCTTGGTCTGAGCGTGAGCGGTGCCTGATCCAAGAGCTCACGCAAGAGCTGCAAGCAAGCTGTTCGGAGTAGAGTATTGTGTGTTCTCTAATTGTCTTGATGCATGCTCCTTGATGGGCACCAAACTCAAAGCTGTCATATTTGACAGGTAGCTAGCAGATTATTTACAGATGTAAGCAGGCTTACATATAAAAGATACTCCCTCCGTCTAAAAAAAAATCTATTTCTAAGTTTGTTCGATTATATTTTGTTTTTCTTTATAACCAATGATTTTTTAAAACTTGGTAAAATTTATGAACAAATAAATTATATATTATGAAAATATTTTTTATAGTGAATTTAAATATATAAATTTTATGTTATTAATGTTTATCAAATTTATACAAATTCTTAGTTAAAGAGAAAAAAAATACAATCAATCAAACTCAGAAATAGACTTTTTATATGACAAAGGTAGTAGAATACAGTTAGCTAGGTACCCTAAAAAATACCTGATGAAAGTTTACAGCTTCTGCGGCCATGTAAATTAAGTTCAGAAAGGCCAACTGCACCAAAGTGTGTGTATTCTCTCTATTTATTAAATTGTTGTTGCACTTGACCTTTAGTGTCATATATGACCACTCTCTTATTCGAAACTTAGTTCGAATTCCGTAGTTCATTTCAGTAGAGTAACTCACTGTATTTTTAGGAGTTCTCTCTTTTTTTTTATAACAGTCACTTCGAGTTGAGATCTTTATTAGTATATTTTAAGGTATTGAAGATTTTCAGATCTTTGCCACAGCTTGTAGTGAGTAGTACTACTCCTTGCAGGGCAAAGAAGACTTCCACCAGTTTTCTCCTATCGACCAAAGTTACAATTATTGATGGCTCGTATGAGAAGGCCACAGTAGCGTGACAACGGAACAACTTTTGTCTTCCTCTCCGAAATCAGATTTGATTTCGCACTGCCCAATGCGCAAATGTTATTACAAGTTTTGGTTCTTTTCTCGCGTATCCCTTTTAGGAATCAGTACCTGAACGTGGTACTTTTAATTTTCAATGTAATCGCATATATGCTTGCTTATAGTCAATTATTTTGATAATCGTGGGAAATTTTCGAAGACGATTGGCACCCAACATGCAAAATTCTCCACTGGACGTTAATCAAATCTTTCATTGAAAAGACGCATAATGCTATATCTGGACATGCTCAAGATGTGTACACATATTAAAACGGTTTCTTTGAGGGAGCAGAAGAAGGACAAAGCCTGATTGAACAAATTACAGCATTTACAAATCACAAAGGTTGATGTTTCCATATAAAGGTGGGGAAAGCGGTGGCTGGCCACCACCACTGCTCAAAGCCAATAATATATTTTATACTCAAAACATGGTATACTCAGTGATATATTCCTTGCTTTTATTTGATCTATATCGTGCAAATCCAGAATGCTAATTTTCTTAACTCGCGGACGCTTGAGGGAGTTTATATATCAGTGAAATGCATTTTGTGGTAGCCTTCATTTAGTAATTGTACGGAAGGGAAACCTTCAATATGGGTAGTATCATACAAAAAGAGATGAATAAACTATATGCCATGTTAGCTGGCTTTGCTTAGAAACGTTGCATGCTAGGCTGTCTTTTTTGTCAACCACGCTTATAAAATTTAACCAAAGCAACCGCTAATCATTCGTGGTCTAATGATAAATGTCTTCCACTGTTAGTTACGCAAATGATGTTCAGAAACTACGGGATGTATGATGGAAACCAAAGACTGTACTCTATTTGTTTCAGAATTAGTCATCGGTTAGTTTAAATTTAAACTAATCGGTGACAATAATTTAAGAATGGGTTGTTTCTGCTCGTACCAACATCCCTATCTTGATCCAAAACAGAGCCTCCTTTGATGTGCTTCAACCATTAATGTGTGTGCAACTCAAAATCAGGAACAAGTTGCAGTTTCATATATACCATTATATTTATTTTTGGTGAAAGAGCTATGCCACCATTGGTTCTTCTCTTCCTCAACCACTGCACAAGCCATGATAAAATGTGCTGAAAAGCAGGGAGAGAAAACAGAACAGAGAAATTGACAACCCTTCCTCTCCATTTCCATGGTATATATGCAGGAAGGGGAAAAACATTACATGGATGTACAGTTACTCAAAAACGAAAAGGCGTGAACCACACACAAGAGAGCAAACACCATGCTGGTGGTGGCTCATCATCAATCAACCCCCTTGATTTCAGAAAAAAAAAAGAAAAAGAAAAAAAAATGGATCATCCACTACAGCTAATTAATCGATCATCAAGAGTCCTCAACGATGCATTCGAGGTGCGGCCTCCACACGGCGGTCCGCGGGCCGGCGCTCGTGCGCCGGCGCTGCGCCGAGGACCTCTTTCTTGACAAGTCGTGGCGTCCGTCGCTCCCGGGACGGCTAGCCTTCACTTCGCGGCTCGCAACCACCACCGTCGACGTCTTGGTAACGAGCGACCTGTCGCCGTGAGTCGACTGATCCTGCCGCTGGCTCTTGCAACTGGCGCCGGCCTTCTTCCGCTCCGGCGGGACGGACGCGGCCGGGATGAGGAAGTAGATCTCGCCGCGCTCCAGCTCGGAGTCCGGCGCGACGATGAGGATCCTGCGCACGGCCACGCCCTGCGAGCACGGCTTGCTGAGCACGTGGTTCGGGTTGGCCGCGAGGATCTCCCCGGCGGACACCGGCCGGCCGTACTCCTCCACGCGGCCATTCAGGTGCACGATCCGGATGAGGTCCAGCGCGCCGCACGGGAGGACGCAGGCCAGGCAGCACCGGAGGCTGTTGCCCATCCTCCTCCCTATGCGCGTATGCAAGGTTCTTGGTTTGAGCTAACAAGCTTGGAGCCTCTGCCAGGATTTTCTCGCTCTAGCTGTGGTCTCCGCTCCCCGTCCGTCTCCTCCTCACAATGCGGGGAGCAGACCAGTGGTTATATAGCGGCATGGACAGCCAGCGCTGCAGCACGTTCAAGGCAAGCCATGGGAGACGGGGCTGAATATCAGTCATCTCATTGCTTTCCTGGAGATGGCAAAAGAGGCCAAATAAAATTTTAAAAAATATTGCGCATCGTTTGGTGGTGTGGAATTTAGAAATGGATTAGGCTTAACAAGGGTGATTATTAAAAATGGTCTCGTGTGCATTGATAACCTTATCTAGAGTACGTACTAGTCCTCGTGTAGTTGAGGACAAGGGCAGTACAGCTACACCCCCATGTTCGCGAGTCCTATACAGGAATATTTTTATGGGGTACACGAAACAAATTGTTTTATATTTCTTATAGCTTGCTGTCGACTACCTCTCGGCCATCGTCTAGCTAGCTCGGGCTCAATCATACCCACACTCATGCACATTCATGGCCACGCTGCTTTGCTGTGCTTCGGTTGTGCAAAACGACATGTAACCATGCATGTGTTTACGTAGACCGGTCGGCGTGATTTTAGACGTGGATTTGCCATGTGGACCTGGAAAATAAGGAAGATTTGTTTTCAAAAGATTTGTCTTTGTCTCTAATCATTCTTCTTATTCAAAAATAGATTAAATATGTACAATTATAAATTATGTTTCAAATAATTTTAATAATGAAGCAAAATAAAATAAAAATATATAATATCCATCACACTTTGAAATAAAACGAAAAGTCAAAAATGATATTAGAAATCAATAACAACTGCAGTTTAAGGACAAAAGAAGTACCATAATTAATTGAGCAAGCATAGTAACTCCCGATTTCAAATTGATAAAACGAGAGGTACGCATGTACACACTTAGTATAGAAAAATATAAAGCTCTGTTGTATGGTGAGACGCTAATTATTTGAAAATTACTGATACGTTCAGTTCAGCATCGCCGTGGATCCGCGAAAAAGGTGATCCGTGAGA
This sequence comes from Zoysia pacifica, assembly GCA_001602315.1. NCBI lineage: Eukaryota > Viridiplantae > Streptophyta > Magnoliopsida > Poales > Poaceae > Zoysia > Zoysia pacifica. The sequence continues at coordinate 107,301 of BCLH01000951.1, read as the reverse complement.
TTTTGTGCTGCCTCGATTCCACCAAAAGAAAGAGAAAAACAATGCAGTACCCTCGAAGTCACAAATTGCGGAACACCCGTTTCCCCATCTACTCCTACCACGTCTAGGTAGAATCAGCATGAAAAGAAGAGCGTTAGATCGTACTCAGAGAGTTAGTATAAACTGTGAAGATACTCTAGGTGAGACAGTATTGATAGGAATAAAAAAATTTGGAGTTTGGAACATTACTCATCTGCTAATTATACTTAAAAATGCTTATATTTATATTTAGAGATGGATGTAGGATGTATTTATTTTAATTTATAATATTAATATCGTTGATTTCTAATATGATCATTCGCTAATTTTAAAAATCTCTACTTTTAAAAAAGTACAGTTTTTTTTTCTACGTACATACGATAAAATATCTCTAATAGAAGTGGATTAAACTATGTGTACAAAAAAATTGCAACTAGAGTTATCTTTTTTTACAAATTGATGGATAAAATCTCTACGTAAACTTTAAAACGGACAATTTTTTTCGAACCTATTAGATTTTGAGCTCACACCGATCATTGTTAGTTAGCAAAACACAACTACCTAAAACAAATATGAAATGGAAAGTAGTATTCGATCTGTTTGTTTGTTGCGGTAGTTTTTCTTCTTTCTCTCTTTTTATTTTAAAGGTCAGCCACGATGGTATTTTATTTAGCTCGGGTTCGTGTTCACCTGATGAAAGTTCATCCCGAATTAAGAAAAATAAAATCAACCAGAGCCATTCTGTGATGTCGTAAAAGTTACTAACTCGCTGTAAAACCGTTGTTTGTTAAAAAAAACATGCAAATTAGTCTCCAGTTTATTTAATTTTGTCCGTCCGACTAACAGATGAAAACTGAAAGTTATTGAACATAAAACAAATTCGTCCCGTCTGTTTATGTGTATCCAAGGAAAAAAAAATTTGTCCGGCTCGTCCATCACCGATTGGCTCAGCTCCCATGGCTCAATCTCCAGATCGCCTCTCCTCATCCCGTAGGCAAAAAAAAAGTTCAGTTGGCCATTTCCAGGCCCCGACGCCGAATATTCAACAGCAAGTTGTCGTACATGCATTTACCAATTTTTTTTAAGTGTCTGGCTATTTGATTATGAATTTTATATATAGTTGAGATAGAAAAACATTAATCAATCAAATTCCTATTGTAAGCATTTTTTTTACTATTTTTATGCATAATATTAAAATATGTGTGTTATTCTGACTATGATGCATATTGATACATGTGTAAGATGAGAATATAGTCAAAATTAAATTTTTGCTATAATTATTAAAGTATCAAAATAATAAGTGTAAAAAGAATATATTTATATTTGTTCAGTAATTTCTAAAGCGCATCAAGTTTTAATTATAATGCACGTAAACTTTAACTTTTTATGGTGAAAAATGTAAAACATCAATTTTTATATTAATATACTACATCCGTTTTAAATTATAAGTCACTCTAAACTACTCAAATTGATGTAAAACATCAATTTTTGTCTCATAATAAATCTTCACTCTATCTCTCTCTCCATGTTTAGAACATTTCAATATTTCAATTTTTTTAATTTCTGTGTACAGACTGAATAACTAACCAAAGCGATCTTTGCAGCAGATTTCACGCGGGCGGAGTTGAAGACCTTGAGGGCGAAACAAAGATGGGACTCGCCACAAGTCCCACAACGGTGCGTGCGATCCAATCGCCATTGGAGTCAAACATATCTGCGGATGTTCAATCGCTCACCACATTTTCCGTATGTTTTTGAGGTGTTTTACAGATCATCACGTTTGAGGAGTTCATGGACATCGCGCTGAACGCGAAGAGAGTCGTGGGGCTCTCTCCGGAGATGAAGTACGCGGTGTTCATGAACGAACATGTAATAATCTCCTCACTTGTCATCGTACGAGAAATTTCAAATTTTAATATTAATATATTATTTTTTAAAAAATTAATTTTTTTCTTTTAAGCTGTAGCGTTAGTACGGGTATCGAAACTAGTATAGTAAATATTTCTGTTTAGCTATCATTTAAATGAAATTACTACCGTATATTGCATAACTGTAGCCATTAAAGGCCTTGTCGCATAGCACACATATGATATATCTTCTGCCTTCTCTTCATAACATATTTTAAAAAGGATTTCCGTTGTTAAAAGAAAGATACACTGAAGGCTTTCCTTTTGCCTACGTCGACGCGCTCCACAGCAGCACTGCCCAACCAATTGAAAACGAGGTTTTTCTTATACTGCCTTAACGCCATCGACCACAACCACAAAATTGGATCAGTACACCCAGATCCGTTCAGAAACTATTTTCAAAACAACGTTAAAGAAGATAATGAAAATAAACAATGCATACACAAAAATCACGTTTTCTGGAAATTATAAAAAAAAGGGGATAAAGGGTTTTATATATAAATGGATCAGCATGGGTCGTTTGATGCCTGTCTGCCAACGACACGCAGCTACAGTACTGTACTGCCAGTAGCAGCCATGCTTGGGGAACAGGTGAAGCGAAGCAATCGTTTTTTTTTATATAATGCAGCATGGTGAACAGGTGAAGTAGACAATCGTTTTTCCTAACTTAACGATAGTCATAAACATTAAAAATAATTACATAGCGACATTAAAATAAATTTAGTTCATCTACTATACATATAGTCACAGAGGTCGAAATGTAATTCTATTTTTTTTAAAAAAAATACACACACCAAAACACTCATTGTTCGGAGAGATTTTTCTCTGCAACGAACAAACTTTTCTTTCCAGTTTAAAACCCTTCCGTTCCTGCGCTCTGACTGCTAACAACATCTGCACTGGCCGCTGGGATCTCACATCCGCCGCGGGAGCAGCTGCCCGAGCATTCGAGCAAGGTTTTAGAACCGGGTTTGGATCGTTTTTGTGTGACAACAAACCGATCGACTAAACTGACCTGCTAATTAGATTTGTTACTGCGTTAGATTTAATTTTCAAATGAAAATCAAACTCACTTTATACTGAATCAAACTAGTTTGATCGAAAATCATAAACACAGATCAATTTTCACCGGTGTGTAAAGCCTTTTCGCTGAGACGCCGAGACAAGGAGACATTCAGCGCCGAATCCGGGACCGAATCCGAATCGGGCGGGGATCACGCTGTAGCTCGGATCCCAGCTACGGAGTAGTCCACCGTAGTAGTAGGAGTAATGTTTTCTTTTTAAAGAAAAATGCTTCTTTTTCCGATGGACGCACAGCCGTCGGTAAGAACTAAGGTTTTTAACCAGTGAAAACTGTCAGCTTTTTATCTAAATTGGTTCCATGTGATATAGGGATAGAGTTTATTTTTATCGAAAATCGAATCTAGCACTGTAATAAATTTGACTAGTCGATCAATTTTAACGACTAATCAATCGATTTTTTGTCAAACCAAAAAAACTGGTTCAGACCCGATTTTTAAAAACTGGCATGAGCTACGCATGCGCAGCTACGTACCAATGCAACTGCGAATTAATCAATCATCGCAATCTGCAGATCTGATGCGCCATTAGTTTACCGGTTACTCGTACCCCCTCCGTGATCCCTAGAGGTAAGATTGATTAGCTATAGCTGGAGACTTTTAAGGATGTAATCTACGGGATTGCCTGATGGAACACCAGTTGATACGTACTCTAATTAACTGATCAAAGGACGGATGCTGCATGCCTATGGCCTGGGTGAATGTGGCAGCATATGCAGCTGCTACTACTGTCAAAGCACGTGTAAGTTCGCCCGTGCGGAGCACTGGTGAAGTCCCGTACGCACGTACTGCACCCTCGAGCCCCGGACCCCGGAGCGAGGACGGGATGGCTGATGGCTCACGTCGCCGTTCGGCGCTCGCACGTGCTCGCCGCACCTCGAGTTCACCGCGCATGAACCGGCGAAACTGAAAGAACAGCAGCTCTTAGCTGCTGTCCTCCGACCTCGCAGAGGATGATGAACCATGGGGAGGATAGTCGGTTTAAATGAATAAATCTCAGTTGACGGGCGAACGATCGGTTCTCTCGGAGCAAACGGTTGATGCTTCCTCTGCTTTCGAACGGTAATATAGGAGTACTTCATTTCTAGACTGTTGTTAGTACCTTAATTATATTATGTACCTTGATTACCTGTAATCTCAGGATTAATATGAAAGCTCAGTGAAAGACAACCTAATGCGCCGAAACTACGGCTCACTAAAAGACTTTATCGCTCAAAATCCCAGACAATTAGCTTGACCTTCAAGGTCAGGGTTACTCCAAAAATTAGCCTCGCCGTCTGAAGGTCATGGCTGATTGACAGTGGGATCTGTCTGGACGATCGATGGGAACCAGCTTACACGTCTGACTCTTGGGTTAGCCACCGCCTGAACGACTAGTATCATTAAGCACAAAGATTACTGACACTGTACAAAAAAAGGTAAAGCAATCTCGCGAGAGATAAAGCAAATGGACAGAAGAAGAAAACGATTTCACGGACGGTAAAGTAAACGGCAAAGCATCCTTTATCTCTCAGTGCTGGACAAAATACAATTGAAGAACACCGACAAGCTGCTCCGATGCCAGCGGACACCAGAAGATCAACCTTGTAGAAAATCACTGGCCCACTCGACAGAGGGCCGTCCAATTTTATAGGCGCTAAACCTTATAACTCTGATCTGACCCTAGAGAGCACCGAAAACCATAGACAACAAGTTATGAGTTAAGAAGTTACAAGCTACGTATCCACGCACACCTATATACACAATGTTAGGGCTTTTGCTTATGTCAGAGCTCTTCTGCTGTTGTAACTCTGCTATAAGTTTATATGATACATTTTCTCTATAAACGTAAGGTTTTACACTTTCGTGGTGGTTTGAATCAAAATAAATCTTAATTTTTTTCGTAGACTAACATTATCTCGAGCCCATTTAATTTTTTTTAAATTTATAAATTATACAGTTGTTCAGAACGAGAATACTCCTAGGATCGTACACAGTGGCTCAGTGCCTCATCAATCACATCAAGTTCACTGAGGCTTTGCCGCCGCAATGTGGGAATTGGTGCCTGTATTCTTCCGCTCATTTACTTCGCCCATCGAAAAATGATTAAGCATCAGGAGCGTTATTACTACTCCTACCTCCACTTCTAAATTTTTAATACATTTAGGCCTCGTTTGAAAAAAAAATGAAAATAAAGGAATAGAAAAAAATACAAGAATGAAGAAATACATAAAAATTGAGAAAGTGGTAAAATCACAGGAATTTAAAACAAAGGAACAGAGAAAATAAGGTGTTTGAAATGTTGGAATAAAAATATAGGATAAAATATATTAGTGCAACTAAATAAAATTCTTAGAAGCCCTAAATAAACATTAGCACTGAAATTTGATATGGCGGCCAGCAACTCAGCAAGCTACGTTTTTTTTCTTTGGGGTAATTAAATCATACGGTACTGCGTACCTACTAGTGAGCCTTGTACACGGCTAAAAGAAAAAAAAATCCTCAGGTTTATCCTTTCCCAGTCCCCGTCTCGGTGATGTAGGCAGGTCCGGCTCTCTAATGCTCAAATCAATGACTAATACCCCTCGTCTCGATGAGCTCGTCACGCCGGCAGCCTCGTACTTCAGCGAAGGAAGAGAAAACAAGAGCTCAGAGTGGAAAGATATATTTCATATTTTATGATTTTATCTAAGTAAATAACATTGATATTTCTTTAAATATTAGTGAAAAAATAAATTTATAACCTAAAATAAAAGAACCAAACACCTGTATGACAGCATACTTACTTTTTGACACTGCAATTCAGCTTCTACAGAGGGCAGCATCAAAGTACAGAGCAACCTACTGCAGCCCTCTACAGAGGCACATACCGCATCGCTTGAGTTCAGTAGAGCAACAAACGAAGAGCTTGTGAATTCAACAGAATACGAGATGTTCCGGTTGAATTGACACCTGAAATTTTTTGCCATGTGAGCAGCAAGCGCGCGCATGCCCGCAGTCATCTCGAAGCTGTCGCGTGCGCTAGCTCCGCATGTTGTTCCGGCTACTTTCATCATCGTGCCTTCCGCGTGCCACCCAGAGTCCACGCTCCCACTCGCCATGGGTTGACTCGAGCCTAATTCGGTAGTTTCGACGTCGTCGTAGATCAAGTAGATGAATGCAGCGTGGATTCAGTGAGAGGAAGAGTTGGATTAAGTAGAGGAGGATGGGATGTGAGAGATTAAATAGAGGAGATTTGAGAAGAGAAAGCAAAGGAGGTTGGACATGAGAGGAGGGCAACCGACAGAAGATGTGGAAGCGTAGGTGGACAGCGGCCGGCTGGTGACACGACGGGGGAGACATGCGAGGAGGAAAAGCGAAAGGAATGGAAGGAGACGGAGAAGAAAACTTGTCTGACGTTTTAAGATGTGAGGTCCATTAGAAACACTTAGATTTTCATCCGACGAACAAAGTTATTTAAGTTGACGTGCCTCGCTGAGAATCAAGAGACGGAGAGGGGAGGTGGCGGGGATGGGAAAGCAGTGCGTGGGCCTTGATCAGAGAGGGGAGGAGATGCATAGAGAGATAGGATAATATGGATGGTGTAGATGATTAGATTCAATGGTGGAGAATAGTTGATGATGTGGCTTAACGTGAGTGAAAGAATAAGTGATAGTTAGAGGATAAAAATATAGATATTATCGGGATCATGTACCCCAGGTATCTGAGATCGTGCTTGGACGCACGAGGCCTCGAGTTAGGGGTCAAACGACCACTGGTTTCAACCCCCCAACAGCGATCTACGGCGGTCACGCCTTAGCCGCGTGGGCACGAGAAGACCCCGGCCTCCGAAGTCTGACCCCTGGGGGTAAGTACCGCGTTATGGTATATTTACTCTGATGGCCAACTGTCATCCGTTCTGACGGGATAGGACGAGATTCACCACGGCGACACTCTAGCAGAAAGCTGCGACGGCTGCTGAACAAAATGTGACGGCACTGTAGCCGGCACAGTAGCACCGAACGAGCATCAGAGTACCCGCCGCTGCGCACGACGCAACGGGTCACGACCACGTTTGGACGAAGCGAAATAACGATGACAACGACGGAAGGGCCCACCTGTCGGAGAGACGGCAGAATCATGTAGGACGTGCCACTTGTAATGCCTCTCCTATATAAAGAGAGGCCCAGGTTTCGATAGAAACACGAACCGAACAAGGGAACACCGAACAAAAGCAACACTACATCATCACGGAGTAGCAACAGCCACAAACACACGAAAGACAAAACTACGAGCTCCATTAGAGCCTAAGGTACTTGCATCCTTCCGAGCAAACACCCTCACTCGCCCACATTCCGGATCCTCCTGTGAAGAGAGGATTCCGTCTTTATAATATTATCATCGAGATAATCCGTCCCCTGGATGTAAAGTATTACACCGCTCGAGGTGACTCGAACCAGGTAAAAAATCTCTTTGAATCTTCTTTAGACTAAGACACATCGAATCCGAAGGCACACCACCCCTACGATTGTATATTTACTGTATCGGTGGTCAAAACGTCGAATATATTATAGATTCCAAAAGCTCCGATGTCTTCCTTTCCTATGTCTTGATTTCCTTTGTTTTTTTCTTATGAAAATCTTTGATTTCAAACGGGCCTTTAACTTTTAGATATCATATTTGATTATTTATTTTATTCAAAAAATATACAAACATGAAAATAAATTAGTCATAGTTAAATCTATCTTATGATAAAATTAACCGCAACAAAACAAATAATATTTTTTTCAATTTTTTTGAATAAATTAAAAATATCAAAAATTTAAAAATAGAGATAGTAATTCACCATTCACAGTGGTTGGAACGATGCCTCTTGATGCACCGATTAAAAGATCACCACTGGGAGTAATCTAATAATCTAAAACAAGGAGACTTTTATTTATCTGGTCATACCCTGCGGCCTAGCTTCATCTCTGTCGCACGGACCAAGACACGGCGGCGTTTCAGCGCCAAATCCGGGGGTTGATTCTTCGATCCAACCAAGCTGCAGAATCGTGGCAAGATATACCAGTTGTATTAGCTGAATGAATGAGTACTATTTTGATCATCCCGGTGCTGTGCTGAGGATGATCAGTCACTCACTGGTAGTATAATAATGCAGGTTAATCTGCTTGCTCCTGCAAGATCTTTCTCGGTGCACGTATTCCGAGAGATGATTAATTAGCTACTGATTGCTAGTACTACTGGCTCTGCTTAACTAGGTGTGCATGGGTTATTCTGAATGATTAGTCAGCAACTGGGAGCCTAGCTAGGGCATCGTCGTCGACCAGACCAGCTCCACGTGCCTACTGCCAACCACCGCGCTGGAGTAGCTGCGTGTGTGCGAGGCAGGGGCGCGCACGTAGCGGTCGTGTCTTTCGTACGGTACGGTCAAAGGTACGCACGTGCGAAGCACAGGCCCTCCTCGAGCCCCGGCCGCGCGGCGCTTGGCTGCTTGCTGTGCTACGTACGTACGTCAGCTGACCCCGTATACGTATGCTATACCGGTCCTGCAGGTCATGTCGGTCGTCTCCTGATTGAGCTTCTCCTGTAGTACTGTACGTACGACGACGCAGTATACGTCTGCTAGTCGTACGTGCAAGCAGAAGGACCGAGGGCCTTTCGAGCGTAGCATGTCTCACAGCGGTACAAGAAAATAGATTTTTAGTCAACAAATTTTAGTAAAAAAATTTTGTCACTAAAAATTGTTAAATAGTAACTAAAATTTAATTTTTATTATTGATATATATTTTTATTGTTGATACATATTTTTAATAATTAAGATATATATTTGTCGGTTGATAAATGCACTTAGTTTAGTTCTTGTTAACTGTTATGCATTTTTAGTGATTAACATATCTAATTGTTGTTTAAAACAAAATTTTAGTGACTAAAATGTGATCAGACAAAATAATTATAGTAAATAATTTTACATATATAGTAACTAAATATCTGAATGGACTACAAATATTTTTCTTGTAGTAAATACTATATCATTGATATACTCTGTACAATACTCCCTCTCGTGCTATACTGGCCCAGTGGAAAGCTGGACGTACGTTTGTCTTGGGAGTGGCGCTCGGTCTGCGCTGCTGATAGCGGAGCTGCAGCCTGCAGCATGTACGGACCAGCGGGGATTATTCAAGGTGCTGTTTGGTTGGCTCAAATTGCCACCTAAACAGGTTACAGCGGTAACTAAAAATGTTGTTTTCCGTTTGTCTTAGCTCGTTTGTAATCAGATCACTTTGTTATTCATTCTCGTCCTTCAGAAAACCGATCCCGCCCGTCTGCCACCTGCAATGAATTCCATTGCAGAGCCTCTCATCTCCTCCCGTTGCGACAGGGGATTAGGTGCGCGACAGCGTCAGCAGGGCGGCAACGGCTTTGGCAGCAGCTAAAGGCCGGCGGCGGAAAGTGGCGCGGGACGTGGCAGCAGACGGTGGTGGAAAGCGGCGCGGGACGGGGCGGCGGATGGCTGCTCAGTGTGGGGCGGCATGCGGGAGAAAATCCACCGGTGGGATCAATTACCATTACTACATAGAAAACAAACAAAATCCGTTATTATCGATCCTACCGTTAATACCTCTGTATTTCATTACCATTACCATTAACATTACCTGTCCTTGTACCAAACAACACCCAAGTGTCCACAGTGATTTCCTTCAGATTTGACTGATGCTGTCAAATGGGCTTTGTGTATATGGAAGAAACTGGTCCGCTAGTATTTTGTTTCAGCCCATCCAGGTCCGGCCCACCTTGTGCGGACCTCGGCCCTTCAGAAGTTTGTGGGGCGTGTCTTGGGCTTGTCGGACCCAAGGAATGTGTTGGTTGGGACTAGGAAGGTGTATAGGAGACTATGTTGGGCTAAGAGTTCAGTTGTGGTCCATTGGACCCTTGTCGAGCGTTGGTCCACCGCCCGTGTTACAATCGGCGTGAACGCGCTTTGTATTTTCAAGTTGGTACCGAGTTTCATCCTGAACGTTTACTTTTTCCCTTCTCAAATTAATATCGCCTTGACTATAAAAATTAATAGTAATTATTTATTTTATTAAAAAATTAATTTAAATATAAAAAACTATAAATTATGATTCAAATAATTTTGATAATAAATTTTTTGAATAAAATGAATAGACGTCAAAATTAATATTTATATTCAGCAGCGACATTAATTTAAGAATAGAGAGAGTATGTATTGTAAATTAGATGATATTACTTTACTTATCAAGCTGAGCAGAAAAAAGACAAATTCAAAAAAAAACCTTTCGTCTAGATATTTTTCTTTTTTGCAAGGTAGGATTAGATATTATTCAATCAGTTATATAATTAGCGAGCGACGCCACTGCACGCATTAGCGACCGTCGGATCGGTAGGAGAGGCGGAAAATGGGCCGAAGCACTGCAGCGATTTCACTGTAGCATTTCATCCTCGCAGATGCTCTCCAGATTGGACGGCTGAAATTGCATGCAGTTGGCAGCTTGCACACGATCTCCGTCGCTCACGCAGGGTGACCCACCCACTACCCCGCTGCTATATAAAGCACACACTCCCACCCCGCTCCTTCACAAAGCAGAAAAAATGTTGCTGCGCACACGCAGTTGAGGCCTCGAGGGTCGCAGGTCGCGCCGAAAAAGATCCCACCTACTCCTGAAGGCGGCGAGGAACGGAACCAAGCCCAGACGGCGACGCCTGCCTCAAGCCGCTCCGGGACCGCAGCAGCAATCAGGTGCGCGTCCCTGGAATCGGCAGCGGAGGCGAGACAAATCCGCGGTTTAGCTTGTGGTTGGGTACTCCCTTGCGGTTATGGGTGTGAGATTCTGGAATTTTCTTAACGAAATTTAGGTGCCGCCGCGGTTTAGCTTGTGGTGGAGGGGAACGCTATGGGTTTTGAGGGGACGGTAGTTTGCGGCTTGGATGGTACATTGGGGTTTTGCGCTGCTGATCACTAGGGTTTAGGGTTTTAGGGGATGCCGAAATTTTGGGTACCGGGTGGAGGTCGGGAGCTGGATGGGCTAGAAGGGGGTCGGTTATTGCGGCTTTGAAGGCACATTTGGGTTCCACGCTGCTGATCACCTGGGGTCAGTGTTTAAGCGGTGGCTGGGATGTGGATGCTTCGTGGTCCCGCTTGTTCGAATGCTACTTGATTGCTTTATTTGGCGGTTTAGCACACTAGTTCGCGCGGATTTGGTGGGGCTTCCGTTGTCGCCCAAGCCCAATGCTTGTTCCATACTGTCACGGCCGTGGGATTTGCGGTCTGCTGTCGTAGAAGAATATGTTGATGCTAACTCCTCTGGTGGATGTTATGTGTGCCATGTGAGCTTTGGAAAACTACTATGTTGAATTTCGTTGTTTAGTGATGAGATGGTGGTGCCGTGCTTGTCCTTGTTTGCAGATTATTGATGTATAGCGATTATTCTTTCTGATATCCTTACAATACTTGGTGCCTTCTGTTACTGTGATGGTTATCTCTATCGGTTTCAAGTATTATTGTGCTACACCGTACATCATATTGTACAATTCTATGATTGATAAACCTGATAATTCCCGAAACTTTTTGGTAGTCTGTCCGGATGGATCTGAGTCTTGGTTTTGGCCCTGGTTTTTCAGGTGATACATTTAGAATTGTTCATTTAAGACCGAGAAAAACATTACTATGTAGAGGTCTTGTTGACTGATTTATTAGGAGCGTGTTATCAAAATAACCCTTTGGAAGAGCTATGACATCTTCCCTGATTGCTGTCACTTAGTGTGATTGATTGTTATAGGCAGCAATGGCACTATTTACAACTACTTTTCTCTCTCTTTTGTATTCTGTATAGAATGCAAAATGATTTTTTTAACCTCAATATTTCAAGTACTTCCCACTTTTGAACGTCATATGTTCATAATGTTTGGGACCTTTCAGTTAATCTGTGATCGATATGCCATCTTACCTATGAATTCGTAACTTGTGTTATCCCTTCGATATCTAGTATGTACTATCTACATATGTGTCTTACATTGCGTGGAACTCAGTTTCTGGAAGAAAGGGAGGCATAGAACCTTGCAATGCAGACGCATCGATCTAACAGCAAATTTGGGGACCTTGCCCGCAATCTTCGAGAAAACCAGCTTGGAGGGGCTATCTTTGGTTGTAAGCATGATACAATTGAAGAATGCTTCCAAAAACAGCTATTTGGTTAGTGAAATGCACCACTCACCTCTTGCTGTGAATTTTTTCATTTGTCACATCATTCCTAGTCCTTTAATTATGCCCTGGTAATTTTATTAAGATAAGATGATGATATATATTTTGCAGGGTGACATAAATTCTTGTTTCATGAAATATTAACATCTTGCTGAATTTATAGTCTTAACTCTTCTCCTTGCTGTGCATATTTTAATAGGTCTTCCTTCAGTCCACTATTCATATGTGAGGAATATCAAACCTGGACTGCCTTTATTTCTGTTCAATTATAGTGACAGAAAGCTCCATGGTCTTTTTGAGGCTGCAAGTCCAGGTCAGAATTCTATTGATCCATATGCATGGAGTAAAGATGGCTCCTTGAGCACAGCTTTCCCTGCGCAGGTATAAGAAGTTTGATACCTGAATGAGGTCACTCTTGTTAGTCCACTTGTTTAAGTAATTATCTTTTTTCCTTTCTTTATACATATATTTGAAATTGCCATTTGTTTTGCAGGTTCGCATTCGCATGAAGACTCAATACCCACCACTTCTGGAGATCCAATTCAAAAAAGTGCTTGTGGACAACTATTATAACCATCACCACTTCTATTTTGAGCTAGACCATGCACAGACAGCATCTTTAATTTCTCTGTTCAAAAAGCAGGTTCCTGCTAATTCCAACCTAGTTCCAGTTGTTTCAAGCAAAAGGAATCCTAATGTATACCTACCGAAGGCGTCAGTTGTTCCTGAATCACAGAAAGTCAAAACGAATTCAAAGAATGCCACCAATCCATTTGGTATCTTATCAGACACAAGCAGCATTGCTCCATCGCGATGGGCCGATTTGGCTGATTCTGATGCGGACAATGCTAGCGTCAGTGCAAATTCACATGGCAGCACTGATGAGAAGGGATCTGGGGAGATAGTTTCTAATCAGGATGATTATGTACCTGAAAACGAATATGGTCCTCATTCAAATCCAGATGTGGTCAGTCAAAATTCACCAGTCAAAACTGTTGACCAAATAATGGTGTCTGTTGAATGCAATATTCCAGCTGTCAATACTATGAATGGAGAAAGAAACTCGTTTGATGAATCTTTGCTTGGGAACTCGCATAATGAGCATACAGGTGCTACAAATGTTGACGAGATAGAGAGCACAGTTCACGGTAGCCCAGTTGGTGAAGGATTAAATCCTGAAAGACTGACTATCCTGAACAAGCTGAAAGAGTTGTGTTCTCTTCGGCAGCAGTCGACACCACCTTCTCAGAACTGTGTTGAACATACTTCGAATCAATGTGTACCTGGAGAAACGCAGGTCAATGCAGATTTTTGCTGCGACCCATTTGATGCTACAGTGGAAGATAAAACCCCATTTCAGGAATGCCATGGGAATGCTGAGGTCAGTGAGATCTCTATATTGTTCCATTGTTAGCTTTCTTTAGTTTTCAGTACTCAGTTTCATTTCATCACCATCCCGTAACACAATGGGTGTAGTTCTCTTATGTTACTTGATTCTTTTACTGTATTTTGTAGCTGCTACAAATCATGGCTGATTTAGCCAAGAGGACTGAAGAATTGGAGAAGAAACAGGTTTGTCAGCTCTTCTCGAACACTGGAAAAGAAAAGTTGATTGGAGCCGTTCATTTGTTTGTTAAATAGTGAAACAATTGATACTTTTGTTCCCATAAGAAAGAAGGGCTCCTTTGGAACGTATTATTTCATAGGAATTGCATATGAATTTCATAAGAAAACAAAGGATGTGGGCAAAATTTTTGCAATCCATAGGAGGCCTAATACTTTTGTTCAATAGAAACTCAATAATGAATAACTTTTTTTCCCGAACAAATAAATGAAACTTTATTCTTTAGTTTTGTTCTTTTAGTATATATGTTTCCAACCTGTGATGTTCTAATCATGATGATAGTTTATATAGTTAGGTCAATATATAGGTTCCTTTCATTTAGAATAGTGTTCTCTATTATGGGTCATTTAGCTTAGATAAAGTGCACAATACTTATTCTGGCAACAGACTTTTTTTTTCTTTTCTTTCGTTTTGAATCAGCAGGGAATAAAATGGATAGCTTTACTTTAACACATCTGCCTGTGATTTCCCCCTTGCCGAATGCATTGATGATACAAGCTCTGGTAGCACTTTTTTTTTGGGTGCAAATGTAAAACATCCCGATAGGACTATCTGATTAAGGTTTCTCTATTTCTCTAGATTGGATCAGATCAACATATACATTCATTGAAGGAAGTAGTTGAAGACTCAGGAATAAAAATAAAACAACTGCAGTACCTTATAGACGAGTTACAATTTAAATTTGACTCTTCGTTGTCTCATCTTGGAAGCATGTGCAATAATCTGGCTAAGCCATCAGTATTCCTTATGGGCGGTTACAATGGTGTGTCCTGGTTATCATCTCTTGATTCTTTCACTCCTGATAAAGACATGCTGATGGGTCTCACACCAATGGGTAATGCCCGCTCCTATGCATCCGCTGCTGTATTGGATGGTCACATATTTGCTTTTGGTGGTGGAGATGGCACGTCATGGTATAACACAGGTATAACTCCTTACTTTATGCTTCCCCAACTTATACTGCCAAACTTGGACTTTGAGTTCCAGATGTTTACTTCTTTTCTTTTTTGGTCAGTGGAATGCTACAGTTTAAGGAACAACGAATGGACAGAATGCCCCTCGTTGAACCGAATGAAAGGAAGTCTTGCTGGAATCACTCTTAACGAGAAAATATATGCTATCGGTGGAGGAGATGGAAATGAATGTTTTTCAGAAGTTGAGGTCTTTGATCCATATCTTGGGAAATGGATATGCAGTCCATCTATGCTGTTCTCTGTATGCTTTCGACCTCTCAGTTCCTTCCATAACTACCATGCTTGATATCTCAAGGATATTTCTGTGTAGTGCTTTTTTTTTTGGTTAAAGAGAGTTGATTTTATATTCATTTTCCCTTGAACTTATAAATTGTTTGTTTGCTGATGAACTGAATGCTCTGAGAACTAAGAATGCACCTGGGATATATATTAGAGGAAATTCTTTTTTTAACCCTAAAATTTTCAATGCTTCTTTTCTTGGCCCTTTTCAAATCAAACTTCCCTATGAGGACAGAATTTCATTTTTGTTTCCTTTTTTGGCCTTTCCGTCAAATTAGGCAGTTAACACTGTTATATGATGATTAAAAATACCATTTTACCCTTGGTAATTACTATTAATGCTGTTATATGATTGTTAATGCGGTAAGTATCTCAATAATTATATGCTAATGACTACCATTTGCATTGAAAGAAAAAAGGTCATTGTATATAGTAGTCATTACCATATTATTATTGAGCTAATTATAGTGTTAATACTCATATTATAGCCTTAATAGTCATTACTAAGGGTAAAATGGTAATTTTAACCATCATATAACAGTGTTAACTGCCCAATTTGACGGAAAGGCCAAAAAAGGAAACAAAAATGAAATTCTGTCCTCATAGGGATGTTTGATTTGAAAAGGGCCAAGGAAGGAAGCGTTGAAAATTTTAGGACCAAGAAAGAAATTCTCTCTATATATTACTACCTCCATCCCAAAATAAGTGTTCGTTTGGGTTTCGTGCCATCTAGCTTTGACCAATAATTTCTGTAGATTTGGTTAACATTAAAAGCCTAGTATTTGTACTTTTAAAATCATCACAAAAAAATACTTTCATAATATATATTTTATACATACTGAAATTAATTTATATTTATAGAAATCACTGGTCAAAGATATGTTTGACTAAACTCAAATGTACACTTATTCTAGGACGGAGGGAGTAGTTAAGATATCTTAGCATTATTATATATTTTCCACAAGGAATGCACAAGAGATATATATCTAATTATCTGTGGCACTATTATATTTGCACTGCAGCCTATTGTGTTCACCTGCATTTCGAATCGTAGTTCATTTTGTTCGTTATGTAAATGTTTGGTTGCATATGTGCCTAGATTTTTGTTAATATGCACCAGTAGTATAGCTGGATAAGGTTGCTGAGCTATTTTTTGTTACACAATTATAATTATGAAAGCAATTAAAAAACTCGACCGGTGGGGGTAAGACCGCCCCCATGGCTTCCGTTACTAGAAGAAGCTCAACCACAACCGGTCGAGAAAACCCACGAACCTTGGTCCCAACCTCAGTGAGCCGCCCCCTGTGGTTCGGTCCTTAACTCATGCTTTGGGCCTAACTTTCATGAGGACCTGCCCAACACAGATCGGTTCAATCATGTGAATGGGACACAGCGAGTGGATTTTTTTTAACCCCAGCCTGGAAATCGTTCCCACTAGGGATCGAACTCAAGACCGTCCAATAATGTTGAAACCATTATCTTAGCTTGGTGAAAATATGTTTCAGCGATTTGCTCTTGCTGCTGTGGAAATGAATGGTGCCATCTATACTGCTGGTGGTTATGATGGAATCATGTACTTGGAGTAAGATCCGTTGACCACATTCGTTCATTTCGTTACATGTTGTACTCCCAATGTTACTTCTGAAACTAACTGCAACAAGCATGCTATATACAGCACAGCAGAAAGGTATGATCCAAGGGAGGGATTCTGGGTTAAGCTTCCAAGTATGAATACAAGGAGAGGATCCCATACATTAACTGTGCTGGGAAAAGCACTGTGAGTAACTTATCTTGTACTTGAGATCTTGAAAAGGTGACATTGAGCATTGCTGTCTCAAATTTTGGCAAGAACTTAGCTGGCGTGTTGACTTACTCTCAGATATGCTATGGGAGGGTATGATGGGGAAATTATGGTCTCTAGCGTGGAGATCTATGATCCTCGCCGCAACTCCTGGAGGATGGGTGACCCAATGCACACACCTAGAGGATATGCTGCTGCTGTTAATATGGATGATAGCTTGTTCCTAATTGGTGGGATGCAGTCTAATAGGCAGATTCTTGATACTGTAAGTAACCACGAATTGATAAGCTACTTTACCTTCTTTATAATTATGAAACCTGTGCTCTGTTGTAAAAGATAATCACTTTCTTTTGTTATAGGTGGAAGTCTACAACGCAAGTTCCAGCTGGTCAGTCCTTAGTTACAGTTCAATTGGGAAGAGGTCGTTTGCATCTGCCGTTGTCATGTAGTTACTAGCCATCTGGTTTTGACATATTGCTGCTACTGCAAGTGGTAACTGCTTTGGAGGTTATATTTAGGGCTCATCTCATCAGGTTTTGACGTACTTGCTAGTAAAACAAGGAATGTTAAAGGCAAATTGGGTTTAAACGCCCTTCTGAACCGTAGGGGTTATGAACAGCGAAATATGGCGTATGGTACTTTAGACTGGGTGCTCCAGAGTTTAGCCTTTGAATATTCAGTTGGGCAAGTAGAAAATACATTAACAATTGCGTGCGGATGAACCCTTGTGTCAGATAGAAATGCCGAAACTCTTGTTTTACATGCCTACGACTCAGCTGTGTTTCACTAGACTACTCAGTTTTTCTGTTCGCAATGATATCTCAAAACTGTCCGGAGCATATCTTGAGTTTGCACGCGCGTGAGTTGCAGCGCATATCCTTGTCGAACTGCTAGTACGATCCGAGTGATTCATGTTTGTTACTGGAGTAATGATCGAGAAGGCATTTTTTTAATACTTAGTTAAAGGTATTAAAATAGTGAATTTGTTATAAAAAATAGTAGATTCGCTATTAAAAATGGTAGATTTGATATGATCGAAAAAATAGAGGTACCCGAAGCAGCTCTCTTTTTTAAAAAGAACCAATTTAAAAGACTGGAGTATCAAAGGATTATGATCTCGTGGTCTGAGTAATGACAGCAGCATTTCAGTCAGGGACCGCCAAATTCAGGAGAACCTAGTGTTAGGATAGTTTCTGTTGCGTGTACTTGCGGCTACCCACTGCCTCCTGATGTCAGCGGTGTCTTAATTTCGTTTTCGTCTCCCGTTTATCACGGGGATGCTGATCGTTTACCGTTGTATGGCAAACGCGTCTGGGGATTTTCGATATGAGGCCACCAACAACAAATGCGTGCTCGTCGTGTTACGTATTTCTTTTATACTTATTGTTTTGAATAATGACATGGTTTTTAAAGTATAGTTTTTATTTTTATTTTTTATAAAAATACTTATTAGAAAGTGATATATATATATATATATATTCATATAATTTTTATATTTTAAAATTAACAACTTCAAAAGTATTTACAATTTATATTTTTAATGTTTAATTAAAGCAATGTTTAAAACAACTTAGAAGTACATTATAAGTGCGAAGGGAGTATATTACTAACGGCTCGCTCATCGTCGACCAGGTGCCCGCCGACGCAACCGACGCAGCTGAGCATTCGTTCCCCTTCCCCGGCTGCGCGTCTTGCCGGAGTGGGCGAGTGGCGCCGCCGCGGCTCTGGCTCTGCCTCCCTCCGGTCACTGACTGCAGCGGCTACGACGCCGTCGCTCAGACCAAGAGTAACTAATAATATATAATTTACTTTGTGAACAATAGCCAAAATCGGAGTGGCGCAGCGGAAGCGTGGTGGGCCCATAACCCACAGGTCCCAGGATCGAAACCTGGCTCCGATAACATTTTTTGGCTTCCGCCATTTATCTTTTTTCCCCCTCCACCGAACTATCGTTTTCTTTTGTGTTTTTACTTCACGTGAATCAAAAGCAAGGGGTGTTCCTTGTATATCTCTCCTATATACTTATACTTAACTAGTGCGAATACCTGTGCTACGCTACGTGCAGGACAAATAATGCAATCTATTTCCAATATAAAAAGACAATACGAGGCATTCTTGTTTCACTACATGCAATACAATGTGACACAATTTCGCTAACTACATAGACATGAGGGCTTATATAAATAAACAATGAGCTACAGACAAAATAAATATATTTAATGCCAAGCATTTACTTAATACTCCTTCCATACTGATGATTTAAGTCGTTTTGGACAACGTCATAGCCTTCAAAGCATAATTTTAACTTATATTTTCTATAATCTAAAAATATATTTATTCAAAAGTGACATGTATACATTTATTAAATTGTTTTTTAAGACAAATCTAACCATATGATTTTCATATTTATAAACTTAATTTATATTTCTAATATTTGACCAAAATAATTTTCAAAACACTTAATTATGAGCATAAAAGGAGTACAAATCAATCAAGTACAAATACAGACAAGACAATTCCAATCCGAGTAGAACAATGATGTAATGGTTGGCTCATTTGTATTATAACAAGTGAATATTCTCCATAACGATGTAATGGAATATATATATCTACAAATAGATATGCATGTGTGTTATATACAGAAACTAACCATAATGAATCAGATTAAAAATAAAAATCAGCTCTATATGCATAATCAGATTAAAAATAAAAATCAGCTCTATATGCATCCGGTTTGATATTATTAAAACAAGTTTCGTCCAGTGATGCAGAATTGTTGGTTGCTTCAGCAAGCAGATGGCAAAGTTAAAAATAACAGCACGAACAAGAAAACAACTTATTGAGCTATTCTTAGAATCCATTAACTGAATCGGTTAAGCTATTGTGAGCTCCGGTCATCAGAGGCTTATTGGTTTAGTACCTTTGAAGAAGAGTAACTAAATGATTTTCACTAAAATTCTAGTAGCCTGAGCAACTCTGAACTCGACTTGATGAGCAATGAAGAATCCACAAAGTTTGAAAAATTGAATCTGTACACATCTACTAATACACCACAGTTTGCGGACCAAACTTGGTTCAGTGCAACCAGTGCGATCGAGCTTCAAGCCTCATCCCCTGGTGCCGGCAGGAAATTGAGATCAAGAACATGTAACCCAGCCGCCGCTGGGCTGTGCTGCTCTTGATCTTCGCTGCCGTCGTAGATGTCGTCGTCGTTGGAGTGACGGCTTGTGCCTGGCGAATGCTTAGCCCGACGCAAACACCTTGAAGCAGATCAGGCACTTGAACTTCTCCACGATAGCGTCGGCGGTTCCCAAGGATCCTGTCGCCAGCATTGCTGTGTTAGCAACCTAGTACATGCTACAAGTTCTGCAAGCTTCTAGAAGGTTCTGGATACAGCTTGAAGGAAAAAAAAGGAAAACAGTAAAGGAAAATCGAGCAAGTGCTCTCCTGAGCCGAGCTCACAGCCGCCGGTTCATTCTGATTTCGATAATCCTCAGTGCGGATGTTGCTCCCTTTTGTAATGATCCTTGGTGAAGCCAGCCCAACCCAATTTCCTGTTGGTGCATTAGATAGCCCATGATGCAGGCCCTTAACATTCTTTCCTCATTAAAATCCAGCTTCTCGCAAGCCGGCTAGGCAGTCTTTGTCAAGAAAAATCAGCTATTTCTCCCCAAGCTGCGGAGGGATAACAGCTCCAAGATCAAGCTGCCTTCAGTGACATTTTGCCAAGGAAAATCAGCAAGAAGTTCCAGATGCGCCTGCACTCTGTTCACAAGCTCCATTGCCTTGGAGAGTCTTAACCTTGAAGTCAACTGAATCCAGCATGGAAAGCTGCTCCTCAAAACTTATTTCAAAGCTAGCAACAAAATGTCAGCTCGCCCATAGAAAGGAACGGTCTCGATAAGCACCTTTGTCCAACCAACTATTTTCTGCTTCCGTTCTAGAATGGAAATAAGTACCATGGCAATAACTTCAAATTGTTGAGAAAGAACAATAAGATCAGGATCTTGCTCTGCCTGCTCTAGTTCAGTCTTTGTAATGTCAAGGCGTGAAACAGGAGCAGCAATGTATAATCCTCCCGCACTGAATTCATGAACCCTGAACCTAAAAAGAATTTTAAGAACAAATATATATGTGACCCCTCCACTTGCTTCACTCCTCTGGAAAGGTATAAAGTTCTAGCAGGAACTCCTCGGTTGTGCCAGTGAATGGAAGCATTTCCCAATCCAGGTGACAGCAATTAAACATCTACAGCATGAGTCCCAGACATGAAACTCCCTGATCAGACCCTTCTCCTCCAGCTGCCACAGCTTGTGCTCCACCAGCTTCACACTCCATTGATCATCAACGTTCTGCCCTGAACCTCCTCTCAAGATGAATGTTGCTCTACAGCCAGCATCTAGCAGCAAACCATTAACTTGCTTGGTTCTTATCAACACGAGGTTCCTATAATTCCCCTCTCCTACCAAGCCGGCCTGTTCCCAAGCCGATTTAAGACAGCAGCAGCAGTGAGCTCCTCATCTAAATTCTCCGGTAAGGGACAGTCCTTGACAGGCAGTATGTCTTGAAGAAAATCATTAGGCACAACCTGAATTAGAACAGGTAAGATGACCAACACAGAGCCTCCAGGATCCCATAATTTTGCAAAGCATTCTTCAATTGTCTCACGCTTGGAACCAAAGATCACTGCTCCTAGCTGATTTTTCTTGAAGAGTATGAATCTGAACTGCAGGCTGGCCAATTGGATTAAAATGAATATATAGCAGGATTTTTGGCCACTATCTCCCTCACATTTTCGTCAAACCATAGTTCCTCTACCTTACCGTGGAACAACCATGGGGGCTTGGGCAATTTCCTGGCTGCACGGCTGCACCCATCTTGAAAAATGGAAAACAGAACAGATTGTCACAACCATCGCTCACAAGGTCATCAATATCCATCGAGAGAACAGAACTGACAATGATGCAGCCCACAAACCCACCATTGTCCGCAGAAAACACACAAGCGCGAAGGGACATTACCTCGAACAGCTTGCAGGCATTGTTGATGTTCATCCCGGAATACAATGGCAGGCTGTTGCACTTGGCATGTGTTAACTGTGGCAGCTCTTTGGTAGCGACCAGGATAGCAAGTGGAGCATCGTGGACATCAGCTGGGAGAGAGGAAGCCGTGCCTGGTGTCAAAGGAGTTGTGACTGGTGCAAGAACACAACAATCCTCACTGCGGTGGAGCACTTGACGGGTAATTGTGCCTTTTTGGCCTATCATTAACCAGACAGAAAACAGTTTGCTCAAACTGACTAAAAATAGTTTCCTTTCCTTATCAATAGTATGAACTCCTATATACTAATCACATGGTGCCTTTTTGGCCATATTATTGGCATTGGTAGAGAAGATTGTCCATATCACGGGTTTTATATCAAATGTGTTGCCTGTATTTATACTTGATCATTTTTATATTAAGTACATGTCTTCATTAAGTATATTTGTTTTTCTTGCAACTTATCATGTAATTATACAATTTTTCATGTCTATATCGTAGCGAAAATATATTACATTGTTTTTTCTATAACGGAACAAGAATGTATCATATTATCTTTCCGTATTAGAAAGAGATTTCTTTCTGTATTAAAAAAAGAGATTGCATCATTTTCTCTGCTCGTAGTGTAGCACGGGCACTAGAACTATTAACTTCAAAATGCTTAAAACTGATTAAAAAAAAACTACAATATGTTTTTACGCCTCAATTATTTCTCAAATAAAGAAAACGCCAAGTAATTAACATGAGGCTCACATGTCGGTTATGTGACACTATGGCCACATACCCACAAAACTCCACTAAGGCTCTGTTTTGAAACAGGTTTTTTTTTATTTTCTATGTTTTTTAATAAATTTTTTATGTTCAAAATATCTAAAATGATTTTAAAAGAATTAATTTGATAGATATTATTATATTTTTCATATTTAATATATAGCATCCGAACTGACATGTCATCTCATTTACTTACAGTGATCTTCGACAAAAAATTATAATGATATTTTTCAAAAAAATCCCAGTTTCACCAGAAGAACCGGGCCGGGCGGACGCCACAAAGACGCCGCTTCCAGTCCAGGTCCCATGCAGTTGACACGTAGGCCGAGTAAACATCGGACCCACCTGTCAGCAAGCGCGTTCGTTTAACTACCCCCGTCTCCGTTTGAAACGGACCGTTACCCAGCCACCACTGCAGTGCAGTCTGCTCCGCAGCACGCCACGCCACGCCTACCTGTCGCCGTTGCCCGCGCGGGCGCGCTGTGATTTCATCGAACACCTGACCCCGCCGCCATGTCGGGCGCGGGCTGCCTCCCGGCCGGCGAAGCGGCGGCCCTCTCCCGTGTCTGCCGCAACGGCGCGGCGGCGGCGCGGCTCAAGACGGGGTCCCTGCTCGCCATCCTCGTGGCCAGCGCCGTCGGCATCTGCCTCCCCGTCGCGCTCACACGGGCGTTCCGGGGCCGGGCGAGCTACGCGCGGGGCCTGCTCCTCGTCAAGTGCTACGCCGCGGGGGTCATCCTTTCCACGTCGCTCGTCCACGTCCTCCCCGACGCGCACGACGCCCTCGCCGACTGCGCCGTGGCCTCGCGCAGGCCGTGGCGGGACTTCCCCTTCGCGGGGCTATTCACACTCGTCGGCGCGCTGCTCGCGCTCCTCGTCGACCTCTCGGCGTCCTCCCACCTCGAGGCCCACTGCCACGTCGGCGGCGGGGAGGAGCAGCCCAAGTACGAGCCGCTCCCCAAGAAGTCGTCGCCCGTGTTCGAGCTTGCCAGTGAAATGGACCTCAGGAAACGCGATTTCCTGGACGACCAGGAGGACCCGGCGCCGCACTCCACAACAAACGGCGGCGATTCAAACAGCGACGACGTGGCGCTCTTCGGGGCCAGGAAAGGCGGCCCCGCCTTAGGGCGCAGTGACGAGGTCTCCGCGGTTATTGGTGGTGGTTGCCATGGCGGCGGGCATGAAGTGGTGGAGGTGGGGGAGGGAGACGGGGAGGAAGAAGAGGCGAAGAAGAAGCAGAAGATGGTGTCCAAGGTGCTGGAGATTGGGATTGTGTTCCACTCGGTCATCATCGGGGTGACCATGGGGATGTCGCAAGACGTCTGCGCCATCAGGCCGCTGGTTGTTGCCCTGTCTTTCCACCAGGTGTTCGAAGGGATGGGTCTCGGCGGTTGTATCGCGCAGGTGAGTGCAATACTAATATCTCTGTTGTGCGTGGAGTTGATGAATTCATGATACATCTGTGCATAATTGCATTGTGTTTACTCGGTCTAGTTTTGCTGGAATCCATGATTTCTGAGCGCTTTGGAACAGGAATTTGATTCAATTACATAGCTATTTAAATAGTTTTGGTCACTTTAGTATGAATTTGGTTCTTATAGTACTTCAAACCAAGTTCTCAGCTTACCTTTTTCTGTGGTGTCAATACTCTGTTCCATATTGCAATAAGATGGATACAATTTCTGTTGACCAATTCGGATGTTTTCTTATAAGAACGTTGTGTGATGAAATGGTAGTCATATTTTTATGCGTTCGACTGTATTATGTTATTAGAAACCTATTTTGATGACTGACATTGAAATGTACAAACAGAACAAAAGGGATTATTCCATGTTCTTTTGATCTCAATGTTTTTTTTTGGGGGGATCAAGCTTGCCATCTACAGTTATAGTATAGAGTTGGAATATCTGGCCTATATCACTTTTAATGTTAGGTGGGGAACTTTTATAATCGAACAAGATTGTTTATGTACCCTGTGTTCCACTGAGCCTATGTATATATCCTCAGGATGATTCTTGGTGGAAGGATCCTTGTTGTACACCACAATCCACCAGAGCGAGCTTTTGTGTGACCTAAACCCATGGATACCAAACTCTCTTTAAAGATCTTTTCCTGGTCCAATTCTGTTCATCCACGTTCATTTTATAGGCACATTTTCATTTACCTTTTGTTGTCATGTCACTTGAGGAAAATGAGGTTGATTTGTTCTGCACAAGAGAGGCGTGACAGAACGGTAGTACTTTAAAGTCCTTTTGGATTGATGGTATCTTATAGGAGGGCATTTTGTAAAACAGGTTAACATGTTAGTGAAAAAGTAAGGTAAACAGGCTGCTAGATATGTCCATCGATGCGTAAAGATGTATGCTGCAAGAAAAGTACAATAGAAATTGATTCAAGAATGAGGCTTCTAGTTTTATCCTTTTTCTCAATTATCAAAGCATATCATGCTGTATAAAGCCAACAACAACAACAACCTAATCGTTTTGACTAAGTTCCAGTTGTATACCTTTACTATTAGTCCGCTTCAGGGATGGCAAGTAAATATCACTTGATGCTTTTTGTGTCCTTCGTTGATAACTTAAGATGAGTTTGTCTATTTTGCGCAGGCTGGTTTTGGAATGGCAACAGTGGGCTACATGTGCATAATGTTCTCAGTGACGACACCATTGGGTATACTTCTTGGAATGGCGGTTTTCCACATGACTGGTTATGACGATAGCAGTCCAAATGCCCTGATAATGGAAGGAATTCTCGGGTCACTTTCAGCTGGAGTACTTATTTACATGGCTCTTGTTGATCTCATTTCCCTGGACTTTTTCCATAACAAGATGATGTCGTCATCCCTGAAGCTGAAGAAGGCTTCATACATTGCATTAGTGCTTGGATCAGCTTCTATGTCAATATTAGCCCTCTGGGCCTAGGTCATAAACAAACATGTAGAATTGTAGATGAATTGTATAAGGTCTTCAGAGAGAGATGATGTATTGTTCCTAGGATATCTTGTTTAGTATGGAGCGGAGTGTGACACGTTGGGAATCAACATTTCTCTTGTGTAAACTTAACATATTAATAATGAAAGTTCACGATTGCCTTTATGTGAATTTGTGGCCTGTTCATGAGCCCATTGAACTATATTATCATGGATAACTAAATTCCAGATGTTAATTGCTCTGTGTCAGATTAAAGACAGATTGGGATTAGGAAGGCCACCCTGATCGTTGCATGTGCATTGTTCGTTGCATCTCTTTGCATAGGCATAGCTCATCATAGGCTGGATTGCGTAGGTGCGTCGGAACTGGGTCCCCTTTATTGCTTCTAAGTATTCAGGGAGCTACAGTATTCTAAAAATACAGACGAGATCTACTGCTACACTAAAAGCGAGCAACACTAAGGGAACAGCATCCCTGCTACAGCAACCTCCGAAATAAATTACCGCTGCAGTGTACATTCAAGATATTGTCCGCCCCCTCACAGGTTACTGTAGCAATCTCTACGGGGAAAAACAACTGTCTAGTGCGTTGAATGCCGCAGGGAGACCATCGCTGTGACAACCAATAGAAGCGCCACAACATGCCATATTTAAACTTAGAAAGGAAAGATTATAAAATTATACTCCCTCCGTATTTTATTTTTAAATTTTGTTGAGTACAACTTTAACTAATAATTTTGTTAATTTTAATTAATTTTAATATATATATATATATATATTGAAAGTATTTTTTTATAACTTTAAAAGTACAAATACTATGTTTTTTTTAATTTAATTAAATTTATAAAAATTATTGATCAAAATATCAGTAAACAAAAATTAGAAATAAACTTAGTACTACGACGGAAGTAGTACTTCTCTATTCATTGCTTCATATTGTTCTGAATGTTTTCTGTACTCACGGTAGCTTTATTTTTCTTGTAAGAATGATATGATTTTCGGAGTTGGTTCAATATTTCAAAATTCAAGACATAACATTTGATTAAGTTGCAAACAAAAATGCAAACAACAAATAAGTGGCTAGTCATAATAAACAACCTATATTCCAGTTTACAACGAGTATAATCTGGTCAATTTATTTTTTCCAATCAAGCAGGATCAGGATAACATATGATGCAGCGAAAGCTTTCTTTCAGGTCAATCAATGAAACATTTGGTTACGTCAATATATCTGTGAAGGGAGTTCCTTGGCACTTGGTTCTTGTTACCAAGTGTTTGCATCCCATCTTGATGATTAGTATAACAAAGGGTGTGTTCGGGACACATTTTTACCGCTGCTCGTTTTACTGTAGCCAGTTATCGCTCCAGTAAAAACAACAGTACGCTGCAGCAGCCGCAGCTGTATTCTCAACATCCGAACGCACCCAAATTTTAGACTATAAATGATTACCTGGACCCACTTTTCAAGTAATCATGTACTCTGTTTAATAAGTTCTTTGCAATTAATATACAAAAGTTACTAACTGTTCTACTCTTATTCCCACACCATTTGAATATAAAAGGGAATGTCTCTTTATTTGTTGATTCCATCTTCATTTACAACAGAGAATATCATAGCCGTGATTTTGCTACTGCAGCAGGTTTAAAGCTTGCAATCCCAGTGATCTCTCTACCAGTCACCAGGCTGTTAATGTCGTAGGTTCCCTCATAAGAGAAAATCGGCTCAAGATCACAGAATGCCTGCCACAATTAAAGGAAATTATGGACATGTTTTCTTGACAAGATGGGGATCTGAATCACATTGTTTACAAGGCATCATGAGCCTATGACAAACAAGCAGCTAATTGAAATCTTAAAAACAGTAACTGATTTTTCTAACTATTTTTCATGGTAGGAGAAGGTCAAAGGGGTGAATGCTAGCTCTTACCTTCGCAACCAGAAAATCTGCCAAAATACCGTTGCCACCCAATAACTCTCGGCCAAGAGAAACTACCTCCCTGGCTTTCCTAGACGTCCATGCCTATATTCAATTGTTATCAGTAGACGTACAAAAACTAGTGATAAAAATATCATGGGATTCACGACAAGGTAATCATTGTGCTCTAGCATATTATAGTCATAGTTCACAAACCTTGCCTAAACTAGCATGGCCTGGTGTCATTTTGCCTGACTCATACAACTTGCAAAGGCGCCAGCCCACAAGAAGCATGGCCTGAACGTTGCCGAGCATTCGAACCAGCTTTTCTTGGTTTAGCTGAAAAGCTGCCAGTGGAGCTCCGAATTGTTTCCTTTCCTTCAAATACCTATCAAAGGGAATACACTAGTAGTCAGATACATGACAAGTAGAATAAACAAGAAACAGATGCCGTAAGGTGATTCGCACCGATGGCACATGTCAAGTACTCCCATTGATATGCCGATTGGCTGCCATGCCACCATAACACGAGAAATGGCAAGTACCTGTTTCAGCAATTAAGATATATCAAAATCGAAATCAGATTACCCAATGCAGGGAGAATCAGAGATAGCAAAATATCTATCCAGTACCTTGTTTATATCCTGAAACGAACTGATGCCTGTTAATCTATCTTCCTCAGGGACAAATACTTTATTTAAAACTATATCACCATTTTGAACCATTCGTAGTCCAATTTTGTTTTCAATTTTTGTGGCTTTGAGACCAGGACTTCCTTTCTTCACAATAAATCTACAAAGGTGTATCAAATTAAGTACAGGTGAGCAGGGTACTCCTTACACTGATTGGCTAATAAAAGGAAACAATAAAACCATTGCTAGCAACACCAGCTGAGATCCATAAAAGAAAATAGAGGATTACCCATTAAGTTGGTTTGTATCTGCATTCCTGGCTAAAATAATGAGCACATCTGCAAAAGTGCTGTTACCTATCCACCTCTTTTGCCCATTCAAATGCCAACCACCAGGTACCTTAATAAAAACATGGCAAGATAGTGTGGAGAGGATATTAACTTGACCATCATCACTAATACTTAATACAGTATCTTTCAAACAATTAAACCTTTGTTGCCGAAGTCCTCAAAGAGCTTGCATCACTGCCATAATCTGGTTCTGTCAATGCCTGCGTAGACAATCCATGAATGAGAACTATCATATTGCGTCCTAATAGTGAATTGGTGAATGCTCACTGCATAATAATAAGGGCTAAAACTTAAACCAGGCACCATAACTCACCCAGCAACCAATAGTTTTTAATTGAGCAAGCGAGGGTAAGTACTTCTGCTTCTGAGCCTCAGATCCACAAAGGGCTACTCTTCACAAAATATCCAAACATAGAGTACTAAGCTCAAAAGTGAAACATCTTGGAGAAAATCCAATGCAACATAAAGTGTAATTTTTTTCAAACAAATGCTAGATTTACCAATAGTAGACATTGCCAAAGAGGAGTGCACTAGAATAAATGTGGAGCAGCTCGCATCGACCCGTGCAACTTCAGCTATCGAAATAGCACTGCCTGTAAGTGAGAATCCTGGGCATCCATAACTCTGTAATTTTCAAATACAAATTAGAAAAAAAAATTTCAAATTTCAATGAAGAGGAGCTCATGTCGATGAAATCTGAAGTCCCAAACTAAGTGCTCGAACACAATTTCTGGTATGCACCTTTATGGTACCTCCAGCTAAGCCAAGAGTTGCAAGTTTCGGAATCGCGTGAAATGGAAATTCAGCCTTCTCCCAATACTGCAAAAGCAAAATGACGCAATGTAAGACTATGATATGAAAAGATGACGTAGTACTACAGATTCACATCAGCAAGTCGGTTCAAGGGAGAGTAACACAACACAAATATAAAGTGTCATAATAGAATACAAGAACCATAATATCTAATACTAAATCACTACAAAATTCAGCACAAAACAATACATGACTTTCAGTGCTGTAAAGCTACTTTATACACTACTATATCTTTTGTATGAAAATATGTAGGGGACTGTCTTTAGCAAGAACGTACTTCAGTCATAATGGGAGCGATTTCCCTTTCCATAATACCACGGACCTTGCTCCTTAGTGCCTTCTCTTCGTCAGTTAGCAAATCATCAAAGTGGTAGTAGTCCGAGACTGCAACCACAAGAACATATGAGCCCGCATGAAGAAAACTATTATGTGGGGGGTCATAATTCACATGCAACAGACATCATGCAACAGACAAAGATGTTATCAACTAATGTTAGCACTGAGCAACAATACACAATGTTATTATTAATTAACCTAACTCCCCCATAAATCAATTTACATAATTAGTCTAGAGTCAGGAAGGGCCAGGGTGTTGTGGAACACAACAAGAACATTCTGAAAACAACATGAACATATAAATTAGACATCAGTTGTGACATAATACCAATAATGCGCCTACAAACCACCCAACATTATTCAGTTTGGAAGTAGCCAGTATAAAAAGGAGAACCAGACAAATAAATTATAATAAATGAAAGCAAACCACCTGACAAATCATCAGCTCAATCTGCCATTTTAATAAAGGCCCACTGGTGCATAGAGAGCCGCTCTTAGTTCCTAAGATGACAAGGTATCATGGTTCATTCTGAACCCAACCAAATTCCTCTAACTAGTAGCGTGCTGCAAATTGCCCCAACAAACCGTCCAATTATTATTTTTGAGAACATAACCACCAAATTATTATCATCCAATTAGAAACACACGTGTAAACAGACGGGCAGAGAAAGCCAATTGTAGTTAAGCAAGCTATGTAGTTGAAGTATCATTTTAATGCTTGTCAAAGACTTTTAGCTATTAGTTCGTCGTACATAACTAGCCCAGATCACAAGGTCACTTTCTCCCCCCCCCCCCCCCCCCAGTACCCCACCTCTCTGTATATGCATTTTCTGTTAATTCAGAAGCTAACCAACCTCCACCAAAGTTCAATCAAAAGGGTAAATCATGTTTATTACAATCCACCTCCAACTTGAACCAAATTTAAATTCCATTAAAGCTTGCGTCCCCGTATGCTATGTAAACCCGTCCAATTCATGGTTTAACAGCTAACAACAGGCCAATATGTGCTCAAACAAGCAACCGATCGACAGCTAAATATTTTAGTAACATGCAAGGGTGGAACAGAGCGGCAGCACCTCCTCCGCAGTAGCAATAATGATAACTAGATCCCAACCAAATTCCTTCCTCTCACAGAAAACGAGCAGTATATTTTTTCCCAGGAAGAACCAAATCTGCTGGACGAGCATCCAGCAACGGGGTCTCACCGGAGGGCGGGAAGAGGGACGCCGGAGTGGCCTGCGGGAACGCCCGCGAGAGCTCCAGCGCTGGCAGCCCGACCCTGGCGTCGCCGCCGCCACCTCCGCCTGCGAGAGCGCACGAAACCGAATCAAATTACCAGCCACCTCCCTCCAACGAAACCAAGCGATCGGCTCCGCGAGCTCGACTCGATCGACGCGGCACCCACCTCCCATGCTGCCCATTGCCGCGCGGGGCTCCGGCGAGGTGGTCGAGGCGACGACGAGGACTCCGCGGCGGGGAGAGAGGATGCGGGGAGGAATGGAAAATCCGCGCAGGAGAGGAGACGGGCCGGCACGAAACACTCGCTGATTGAATGGATGGATGAATGAAAGAATAGCTGGTGTCTGGTGATGTCGGGTTCAGGCAGCCCGCCCATGTCGGGTTCAGGCAGCAGGCCCACCCGTCGTAGACTTCGGAGCGGAGACGACGTACGTCGCGCGAAACGATATCTTTTCTTGTGGGGACGTGGGTGGAGGCGTGACGCTTTTTGGTGGCGTGCCTGGCGTCTGGTTGTCATCAATGTCCGGTGGGGTCGCCACAGAACTTGAAGGCCAGCTGGGCTCACCTGTCTGTGGAGTATGGGTGTGAGGCCCGCGTGTCAGCGCCGATGAGGACGCGGTCCACACGTTGAGCTCGTCGCGGCGAGACGTGGAGCCAGGTGGGTTGCGTTGCGTCCTTGCGTGCCGTGTCAAACCGGGCGGCGAACGGAGTGGAGCTGGTACGTAACAAGGAGTACGAGGATGTGGAATGCTTATCCGTACTCTCTTCCTCTGTCACGTTGCCTGTTGGCCGGTCGAAGGAACAAGAACATCGGCTAACCTCGGGGGGAAGCGCAGTGGTCCGGCCCGATGCCCCCAAGTCGTTCGATGTGAAAGCAATGGGCGGCATGCTCATCTGAGCTGGTCTCGTAAAGAATGCCCCCTCCATTCTAAAATATATTTTAGTACGAGTAAGTATTTTCTAGGATCAGTAAAGTTAAATTTTGATCAGTTTAACCATTTATAATGAAGATTTAATAATATTTTATTATATAAAATTATTTTTTATTTATTTTGAAATAAGTTTTATTTTTTAATAAAAAACATGTAATTTTTTTAGATATTATTAGTAAATTTTTTATAAATAAATAATTTAATTTTAACCGTATATAAAAATGCTTATATATTTTGAAACGGAGATAATATTACCTGCTTTGTTTTTAAATTGTTGGTGTCATTAGTTTTTAAATAATCTCTGATCATTTGTCTTATTTAAAAAATAATTTAAATATGTAAAATGATAAGTTGTGTTTCAAACATTTTTAATTATAAAATAAATTATAACAAAGTATATAATATTTATTATAAATAGAATGTAAAAGTGATGAAACAGAGGGGCTACAATTTAGAATCACCTCAGCTTTCATTTCGTTCACTCGCGCAGTTCGTTTCAACGCTTATCTATGTGTTGTGAGTGCAATTCCGGCCTGCAGCTACAGACTATAGGCTGCACCGGCGGGCTAAGTTTCTCCAGTGATAGGACATGCGTTATGCTGAAGGCCCAGAGATGGTCTCAGGAAAACCCAAAAGGCCCAAGAGATTTCTTTCCCCGTCTCCCGACCGTGCAGGTCATCCGTATTGTTCATCTAATCATTTTATACGTTTCTAAAAAATATAATCATTTTAGTTATTGCTTTTATAAAATCTAATAACTACATAACATTTATTATGTTAAAAAAACATATTTAACTCTACTGCATTTTAGGTACAGTATATCTTTACTCTCGTTTCGCTTAAGAGGATCATCATTATATAATATATTATTTACCTTTGTCTTAAATTTTTGACACTTTTAATTTCTATATGTTATTTTTAATCCTCTGTTGTATTAAAATTTGTAAAATATAATTTTTTTCATGTAATTGGTTGTATTATAAGAGATATTTTAAACATGGTTAAATT
The DNA here is from genome assembly GCA_001602315.1 of Zoysia pacifica. Taxonomy (NCBI): domain Eukaryota; kingdom Viridiplantae; phylum Streptophyta; class Magnoliopsida; order Poales; family Poaceae; genus Zoysia; species Zoysia pacifica. The sequence goes on along the minus strand of BCLH01000951.1, from coordinate 74,473 downwards.
ATTTTTATATTTGTAAAAAATTAAATAAGACGAATAATCATTCAATGTCAAGAATAGTATTATATTAACTCTCTTTATTTTTTAAATATTGTTGCTGTTTTTAATGTGATCTTTAAATATTCATTTTATTTAAAAATATCATAAATATTATATATGTTATTATGATATATATTATTATTAAAATTATTTATAATATGATTTATAATTTTACATATTTGGGCTAACTTTTAAGTAATGACAGTAATAATTTTAAAATGAGCGACTATTTAAAAACAATTTGACTGAAAGCGTAAACACGAGGACGGTGCAGGAATCAAACCCATCCACAGGCCACCCATCAATTGGCGAGTGGGTCTGCGCAAAAAAAAAAAAAAAATTGGCGACTGGGATGCACATACATAATACCGACAAGCGGGCCCAACCTCCACGCAACAAGGCCCACAGAAATATGGTGCACCAGCGGCCCACAGAACAGTGGGCCCGTCTCCCCCGGGCCGCACCCACCAGTTCCACCCTACAAATAGCTCCGCCTCCCCAGTAGGAGTACTTTCTTTCCTCCCGAAAGACGCCACGGCAGCAGGACCGTAAAGACCGGTTGCGTGCTCGCGAGAAGAAGTCGACGCCGCCTCCCGCCTCGCCGGGGAAGCCATCGGGTTCCAGCGGCGGATCGGCCGCCCTACAAGGTATACTTGCAGATTCGGCCCCCGATTCCTATGTAACGCGTCCGATTCCGTTCGCGGAGTTGGTTTGAAATTTGATCGGGGGGTTTCTGTGAGGGCGTCGATTGATGGGGACTTGATTGGTAGCTTTGGATGTCGAACTGTGGCGTTTGGATGGTTGCTTATGGATCGATTCCAAATGGATTGGATGTTCACGGACAAATTGATGGGGGATTTGGGGGGTGGTCGTGCTCCTGGTCATCTGTAATCTGCGCGATTTTGAGCGGGATGGTTTACTGATTCTGCTTAGAGATCGGGCTGGGCTTTAGGGGAGCGTGTGGTTTCGTCTGGCAACAACATGATATGCCTGCTAATATTGAAATGCCCATAATCGCACAATCCAATCCATGGTTTACTCTCTGCGTTTGCTCTGCACTCGTGGATCCATGTTTCGCCATGGAAGATGGTTCAAGCAACCAGCGTGCTGCAGTTTTATCTGATTGCTAGACGCTGTCTTTCCATTGGTCCGTGAAGTCCCTTTCTACTGTGCGTTCTCTCAGTGCCCTTTCGGCGAATTGATTGTTATCAAACTACCAAAGCCCATCTTAGTTCTTCAGCATTCAGCTTCTGCCGATAGGTAATTAGTGGAATTTCCTAGCAGCACGGCTGGTCTTGGGTAGGGGTGGGGATGGAGCCTCTATGGGTACCCAAGGATTCCCTCTAACAAATAGCTTCAGTCTGCTTAACATTGCAAACCCACTGCAAGGGGTTCACCATCTGCCTAACCGCTCTTGCAGCACCGCATGCCGCTGGCAGTTGCCACAGTACCGGCTTCCACCACTGTGTTGACTCCCCTCCCTTCCCGCCTCTGGCAATTCGCAGGTGGTCAGAGGGAATGGGATCCCACTTTTTCCAATAATTTAGTAGATTGAGTCCTAGATTAGGGTTAATTCTTCTCCATGCCAATTTTTTTTCGGTATTGGAGATTTGGTTCCTCATTTTCAAAGTGTGGATTGGACTATCCGTAGCGGTTGCGATGAAGATAAAGGTGGCGACGATGATGATGCCATCAACTTTCTTGGCATGGAGACATGGAGAATTAGGTTACCGAACGGCAACATTGAGGCGGAGATGATGTCATCATTGTGGAATAAATTTCTACGGTCTCTTCTCCATTTTGTCATGGTTAGACCTAGTCATGATGGACTAGTGAGAATAAATATGTCCCAGAAATCAAATTCATTTGATTTTGAGTTGGGAAGATTATGCTTTGTTTTTCTTTTTCTTCAATGGCAGAAGATAGAAGGAAGACAAAGGAAAGAAGAAGATGCTCAATTGGCCGCCACTACTTAGGTACATGCTCTTAGCTTGTTTTCTACATGTTTGCCTTTGCAGTCATTCATGTTAATCTTCAAAAAGGTTTGGAATTAATTTTTGGAGCTACCAGATTTATGGGTACTAGGAAGATGAAGATAAAGAAAAAAAATTCCCCTCTAACCGGGAGAAATGAATTAGTGATTTGTTTTCTCAATTTTTTTTTTTTTTTGCAAAAAATGGGCACCCATGCTCGTAAGGTTTTATAATTAGAAAGGGCAGAAAACTCTGTTGACAGTAAATTTTCCTTAGCTATCTCCATTCTTGATTTCTAGCAGCCCATTTCATTCCAGTCGCCTCCTTATTTTCATCCATTCCAACCACTGCAGCTTTATACCCTTTAAATATGTTGACCATTCTCCATGCGCAACACTATGCTTCATCCTCTAATATTGGTTTCTCCCTAATCAAAGCTTTCCAATTTTATGGATGGCTATTTCTCATTTGGCAACTAATATTTCCTATTCCAGGTTACCCCTTATTCTTTATAGGTAGAACTTGTTTTGTGTTTGACAAACCAGTGAAAGTGTTTGAAGAATTTTGGTTTTCCTTTATTCCAATTCCTTGTTATGTAAGGCATCTTTGGTTGCAACTTACAAAGAACTAAAAAAAATACGTATGTACCCACAGTAATGCAAGTAATATGGGAAGATGGGTGTCTTCAGTCCTTAATCTGAGCTATTTGTTGTTTTATAATCTTGATTGCTCTCGTGTGCGCACGCGCCTAAAACTTTTTGATTCGCTGTTTATTGTATAGTTTGGCGTAAAAACTCTAAACAAGAGTGTTGTCAATAATGTAAGTTATTAACTAGAGATGATTCATGCTGTTGTTACATCTTAGTGATTGCAAGGCAAAAATCATATGATATGCATGACTTGTGCCATGTCCGAGACTTCAAGTGTGCTACCACCATTAAATCATGGAGGTACCCACTGCTTTGGTCCATTTTGCTTAGAAGCAGAAGTGCTCAATATATTGAGGTACAATATCGTTGTCCTTCAATTTGATGGTAATACTTGAAATCAAAGTTACTTGCACCGACATTTCTTCTGCATCTTCAGGTATTCTTTGATGGTATTTATAAAACTTAGTGTATTACTCTATTTGCTAGAAATGGCACAGAAACCGTTTTGTTTTATGGAAATGCAGGTTAGTGAGATCCGTCTTCCACAATAGTCCACTTTCTTGAAAGCAGTGACTAAGAATTATTAGTGTTGGAGTTCAATCTTTGGCACACAGTACGATTATGTTGTTTGTCTGACATCAAATTGGGGGCAAATACGGGTATTAGATTGTGTGAGGAGTTGCCAATTTTCTTGGTGAGGTACTCTTGGTAGTGAATAATATCTGATGAATTATCTGTGCTGGTAAGTTGAAAGCTGTCACACATGATCATGGTGAGAATCTTAATTCTTTGAGCACCTTTCTCTCCATTTTACTCAGGGGACCATAAATTCATAATTTTCACCCTTGCCTCAAGGTTCCATGGCCTAATGTGGGCATTTTGTTTTTCATTTCTAAATCCTCCAGCTTATTTATCTTCCACATCCAGCTAAAGTCTTGAAACAAGGGCGATTTCTATCTCCTGGAGAAATATCAAGTTTTCAGTCCCTTTAGATATCTGTGGTGTATGTATACTTTGATAGTTTGAACTGTTTTCGTGATGACATTGCAGGTACTAGTTGATCAGTGCAATATAAAGACGAATTCTTTTCTTGTTTGACATCTTGATTTGCCAAAATCAAGGTCACATTAAGGTCAAACAAACGGGCAAACTTGGTCTTCATGATTCATTTTTTTCATTGTCAAGTGATCAATGCAGAATCAGCATTTGAGGGAGCGAATCCAATTGATCTATGTCTGAGTACATTTGTTTTGTCCTCTGTAAAAGCATATGCCTAGCATCCCTGTTGAGCTGTGTTACCTTTAGAGTGAGATATGGTGACTTCTTTTGTAAAGATTATAACAGCTAAACTGCACAAGAGAGGCCCGCTAGATGGGGCTTTCTGAAGAGCTAGTGCTGTTTTTTTTTTGTGCCGCCTGGAAACGGTGCACTTACTATTGCCACAGTGTCACACTTAGCAACTGCCACAGATACATTGACAAATTTCAAAAGGGAAGAAGCATAGTCTCATGGCCCACTCATAACCTGTAGAGAGGGATAAAGAGGTCCATGGAAGAATTGGCTGGATCAGGATGGTCGCCCAATAATACAAGACATCAAATCAACTAGTCTTGATTCGGACCGTCTGATTGATAGGTGATTAAAACCTGGAAAAGAAACTTGTCTAATGTTTCGTGCCAAATCAAATTGACCTGGAGGTCTTGTCCAAATAAAAAATCAGCGTAACTTGTAGAACTGGCTGGTAGCCTGTGAGGAGAGTAGCTGGGCATATTGATGTAACAATCCTGTTTGATGCCACTGAGGCATAGTTATTTGATGCCACTGAAAGGAAAGAGGGGCTAGTTGATATTAGGTGAACACTGTTGGTGGAAATAAGATGCACTTATTCAGAAGAAGAACAAAAGGGATAGAACATTTTTATGGAGGAACCTTATTGATATCATGTTTGTGATATTTACATACATGGGCATGTTTCTATGAAACATGAACTTCATGTTGATTGCCTGGGGCTTCAGGAACTGATTGCCTGCACTCTAGTTTCTGCCCTAGACATTACATTTTTTTAGTATTTTGTAAATTTTTGCTCCCCTTATGGAAACTTTCAGAGGCCATTTTGTGCCATGTAATTAAATATCTTTTTAATACTTGCTAGAATGTAATGATATCTGTACTGTTGGAGAAGTTTTTTCAACTATGTACAGCCGGGGAAACCCCTGCTGTAGTATTTTTGGTACACATCAACTTTAGGTTTTGTCATTTAAGATTGATCATTTCACACGGTATTCTTTAGAGATCTTGGTTATTATATGCGCTGACAAAGAGTAAGACTAGTTTTTCATAGTTTAGATAAGGTTTTCAATATTACCTTCCCTTGCTGTACACTGATAACAATGGTTTTCATTGTATATAAAGCTATCTCAACTTCTTTTGTAATGATCATAACAAAATACATCTTAGAGCTATTGGTCAGCGATCATTACTTGGAGAATATTGATGTGCTGCTTGAAGTTTGTAAATACAATAATATAAATGTGGAGAGTCTGGAGGTATATGCGACAAAAACTTGTGTAACTACCAGTTCACAGTATATCTACAGTCTCTTGATTTTTCTTGCCCAAAATGAAATATCTTCAACTATATACTTTATAAATACATATCTCACGAATTACCACAATAGCATCAAAATATTAGTCACAGGTTTCACTAAATGCTGCAATTTTGCCTGCTTGTAGAGTCTTTCATCATTAAATTTTGCACAACAACAACAAAACCTTTTACATCATTACATTTTTCAAAACGAAAATTTCTGTAGTTGCAACTTCAGCTGAATTATACATTTATTAATTATTAATGCATATAAATGCTCAATTGATAATTTTGCATACATAATATCTCAATCTGTGTATTCATTAGCATCATATAAACGACGACAACAACAACAAAGCTTTTTGTCCCAAGCAAGTTGGGATAGGCTAGAGAAAGATCAGCATCATATAGGTATCCCAAAATTAGTTCTGGAACTTAGTCATATGTGATATATACTACCGTTAAAATTAACTAAACCTGGTTATGGTGGAATCTTCGGCCATTGGGCATCTCTGATCTGTGTAATTCTACACATTCTGGAGTTCTAAGGTTTGAATTGCCCTTATTCCAGAAGTAGAAGCATCCTTTTTGATTCTTTGTATAATATTTTTTTCAAGTTTTACCTTTTTTTTTTCTTGCAGCTGCAGCTTATTTTGCTTGAATACTAATTCTGAGTGTCTGTTTCCCAGGTTATACAAAATCTGATTCCACTGTTCATGGTATGGCGGGACATCGTCATCACGATGATTCCCAGATGTCCAGTATGGATCATATGAACCGGATACATAATGGACCTGCACCTTTTGGTATACATGAAATGCTATTAATTTTTATACATGTCAATTATTGTGAACTAATTCATTTGTACATTGTTATCTCAGGTCAAAATAAATTTATGCATCGAAGACATGATGCACCAAATGGAGTTCTATCATCAGGTTATGGAAGCACAACAGTGAGGTCAAGTAATCATCCATCCTCAAGATATGCTGGGCAATCCCATACTCAGCAGAATGGAACCCCTGGAACCTTGCATGGTTCATATGCTAGCAACCCTTATGCTGGTAGCTCGAGTAGCATCTATGCGCCACATAATACCCAACATCTACCTGCTTTGAGCTATCCACATAGACCTGAGGATAATTTTATTCCAAGTTCCAATATGGATAATACAAGGATTGCACATAAGCGGAGAAATCACATTATTCATCCTATGAATGGAGCCAATGTTGGAAGTTATTATACTGCCAGTTCTTCCAATTCGCAGTTCTCCCAACATATGCCTCCGAATCTTATTCCTGCTCCAGAAGTTTGCCCTCCTCGAATACCCTCAAATTTCACTTCAAGGCACTGGACTGAAAATCACTTAAGTGGTCATGGAGGATCTCTGAGGAATGTGAGAAGACGTCATGATCACAGTTCTACCCTTTGGAAACATGGGCCAGCTGTAGCTAGCTCATCAAGCAGCACTCATGGACCACGAAACCATGCTAACGCAAATGTTCCTTGTCTAAATACATCGGTGCAACAAGAAAGAGCGCCTTTTCCTATACCTCCAAGAGTTGTCCCCCCAGGTTGGTTTCAATCCGTGCTCCTATAGGAGTAGCTTTCTTTGGTGTGGCATGCTTTATTTCTTATAGCTTTGTGTGTTAAGTTGGATGGAAGAGGTCCAATAAATTGGTAGATTCAAGCCATTGAATTGTATTAGTATTGATGCCAGCAACTGCATCCAAGTTCCTAATGTATGTTTATTTAATTTCAATCCTGTACTGTTCCAAATGAAAAATAGGTTGCTGAGAACACTCTTCTTTTAGTTTTGACATTTTTTGTGGCCGCTATCATTCAAGATGCTCCAAATTTTCTGTCGCTCTACAGGGGCTGGTGGAAACTCTAGCATGGCATTAAGAGATAGGCCATACTATCCTCCTCAGAGGACCAACATAAGTGCTCCTGCGGCACCACGTCCTGGTTCGTCTGATAACGTACCATTTGTGCATGGTGGATATGCTCCAGGATCAGTTACGCACAACGCCATCCGCACTTATCCTGCTCCAGCTTTTGCAGCTTCCTCCAATTCAGGAGCAATCTCCTATGAACCTGCTATCCCCAGCTATCATCCTACTGCCCCTAGTTTTCTGCCTACTTCCTCTGCAGCAGCATCAAGTGTCCATCCGTTTCATGCTGAGCCATCTGCATCTTTGAGGCATTTAGGGCATGCCGATCTAGGGTCCAGTGGTCGCGCGAGGAGTAGAAGGTCAAGGGATTTCTACCATGGCTTTCATTCATTGATAATTGAAGAAGATAACTTGGGACGATCCACAGCTGAGGTAGAATATGTTAATATTCTCCCCTTCCATAATTGTGGGGACATGACATAGATTTTAAACACGTTACTAACTCAGTTTCACTCTGAAGCAATTTATGATGCTGGACCAGTTAGGTATCCATGAATCAAGGGAAGCGAGTGATCCTTACTGGGACATGAGACTGGACATTGATGATATGAGTTACGAGGTAAGAGACTTTCTTGTTGATACCTCAAAGCAATATCAGAATGTTTGTGTAACAAAAGTATCTCTGTATATATGCAGGAACTCCTGGCTTTGGAAGAGCGAATAGGCAATGTCAACGCTGGCCTGTCAGATGAAACAATTTCTGGATGTGTGATGGAGGTAGCCTGTTGCAGCTCGGCTCCTCTGCAGAACGATAAAGAGAATGCAAGCTGCGTAATTTGCCTGGTAAGATGAAAGTTCCATATTACACTTCCTGCTGGCTGACTCCTGTAGCTGTAGATTCAATCATCCTTGACCTTGCTTTAAAAAAAATCCTTAACTGTTTATTCTTGCAGGAGGAATACATACTTAAAGACTCCCTCGGGAACCTGAAATGTGGCCATGATTTTCATGCTAGCTGTATCAAGAAGTGGCTACAGGTGAAGAATGCCTGCCCAGTTTGTAAAGCTGCCGCAGCAGATGATAGTGGAGGTACCAATTGAGGGGCGGCTCCCAAGACCGACCCCATTCTTCTTAGCTCAGGCCAATTATGGCTACTTTCGCTTATCTGTTTTTGCTGTGTAAATAAGTGGTAAAAAAAACTGAATTCTTTGTCAGCTAAGCGCTACGTCAGAACTTTGTGCCCATGTAAATTTAACTCTAAACTAGTTACTATTTGATGAAATCATTGGATTGTTCAGTGATTCACATGCCAATATCCTTTCTGGAGATTCTGATGTTGCATTTGCGCTGATGATCGGTGGAATGGCTGATTGGCTGTTAATAGGTTGTTCTCATGCCAGCTGCAGCTCTGCACCACGGATGGTTCGATGTTTAAATCAGTGATGGCACACGCAATCTCGTTGGCTCGAACCTTGCATTTTAACAGTTTGCCGCAGCCGATGGATATGCCACCCCTCCTGGTGCCGATGGTTGGGTCCCAAGTTACCCAGCAGTTCTGAACGAGCCGGCATGTCTGGATAGTGAGTTTAGACCGAATACTTGTGTTGATCCTCATCTTTTGTGCATCCCCACACTGTAAAACCCTGAGTTGTGACAACAGGAAATTAAGATTATTTCCTTTTCTTGTCAATTGACAGGAAATTTACCAAGTATTAACAGAGTCGCCAAATCACCATCAAGATCATTTTTTCGAAAGATTCCACCATCAAGAGATCATGACATTTCAGCTTAGATCGGAAGCTCCTTCAAGCTGTTGTATCCAGCAGGTTACAGAACAAATTTAGTTAAGCAGTCCATACGATGTCCATCGTCACCTAAATCACAATTGCCAGCGGCGATTCCGATCCCTAATAAGCCCCACAACGCTTATTACTTGCCGTTTCATGAAGCAAGCCGAATCCACTTGCCGCTCAACGTTCCATCTTCCCCAACTCACCATGTGACCCATGCATGGCGCTCCGCCACCTCGCTCCAACTCACAGCTCAGCCATTCTCCTCACAGGGGCGGAGCCTCATGGAGTTCAAACTGGGCTGACCCCTTGATTTAGGAATTTTTTAAAAGAAATTAGTGCACTGTAATGATAAAAGATGTAAAATCAAGATAAAAAACGTGAAGATTAATTGATGACAGCATATAAAAATGATCTGTTTAAGTTTTTCTTCTTCACCTCGTTGTTTACAGCTGTCAAATTTCTTTCTAAATTAAAGAAGCTACTGTAGCAGTCGGCCTCTATTTGGATATTTGGATTCACACTCCGCCCCTGCCTCCTCAGTGTATATATCACGGCCTCCATGGGCATGGCACTGGCACAGCACATCACTAATCAACTGCACCAGCAGAACGAAGACAAGCTCGCTGGCTCGCTGCAGCTGCGCAACCATGGCGCCGCGCCTTGTCATCGTCGTAGCATTCGCCCTCCTTGTGTCCGCCGCCCCGTCGGCGCACGGCCAGGCCGCGTCGGCCCCCGCCCCGGCAACGGCGCCGCCGAAGACGATCACGGAGGTGCTGACCAAGGCCGGGCAGTTCACCAAGTTCCTCCGGCTGCTGCAGTCGACGCAGGAGGCGGACCAGATCACGAGCCAGCTCAAGGCCAAGTCCTTCACCGGCGGGTTCACCGTGTTCGCGCCGCCGGACAACGCCTTCTCCGCGCTCCCCTCCGGCACGCTCAACTCCCTCTCCGACCAGCAGAAGACGTCGCTGGTGCAGTTCCACGTCGTCTCGCAGCTGCTCCCGGCGTCGCAGCTGGATACCGTCAGCAACCCGCTCCGGACGCAGGCCGGCGACACCGGCCGGGGGAAGTACCCGCTCAACATCACGTCGGACGGCGCGCAGCAGGTCAACGTGTCCACCGGCGTCGTCAACGCCACTTTGGACAGCACCATCTACTCCGGCGATAAGCTCGTCGTGTACCAGGTCAGCAAGGTGCTGCTCCCGTGGGCTCTGTATGGTCCGCCCGTGCCCGCGCCGGCGCCGGCACCGGCACCCGTGGCGAGCAAGAAGACGAAGGCCAAGCCAGAGGCGGTGGCCGAGGCGCCGGAGGCTGACACGGAGGCGGGGACGACGGCTTCCGGGACTGCGCGGGGAATTCGAGGTGTCCAAGATGGTTTCGCTGTGGCTGCCGTCGTGGCGGCGATAGGGTGGGGCATGTGACGATTTTTTTTTACCTAACATTCCAAAATTCAGTTACTGTTTTGGTGCTTGCTTGTACGTGTTTGATTTTTGTGGCATTCATGTATTTGGCAAATGGTGGGTTGTGATGTTGCTATTACGCTTTCAAGCAAGTTGTACATGATAATGAATGAATGATTGTGTATTGTTATCTCACTGTCATATCATTTTACATATCCCACTATTTTGTACTCGTACTTTTATCTTGCAAAAAATATATGTAATTCAGTATTTCCATAATTTTTCTTCTTTAGGATATCATGGTTTGCTCGTTCACCTCTCTCAAGGCAATAACCACCATAATATTTCCATTTTCAAGGATTATGCACTATCGATTATTGAGTAACGAATAAATGTTGAAAATTACACAAACTAAGAGGTTATAGAAACCACAATAAAAGTATCACCATATTCCTCTTGTTCCATTGTGTTGTAAAATCTACATGTTTTATTTATGGGAAAATTTCTCTTAACCATAAAGATTGTAGAGTCAATGCAAAATATTGCTAGTCATGGTAGATCCATTTGACAAATGCTTTAACTGAATAACCGTCAAATTTGAGGGCTTCTATCGGAGAAATGTTCACCCTTTAAAACCATGACACTAGTTTGCCACTATCTTCACATGGAAACTAATAAATTCATCAAATCTAAAATCTCTTGCAAATTTTGCATGAATTCGTGCATCAAGTAGGTGTAGACAACAAGGACGCGTATTGGAAATTACGCGATCTCAGGAACTCAGATGCAAAAGGGCAAGATCTTACACGTCTCCCTCTTTGGCCCCGCATCACTCGTCCTCGTGTACTCGCCGCTCGGCTTCCGACCGCATCGCGATCAGTTTCCTCCACCTACGCCTCGCTGGAGATCAGGTGAGGCACCGCCGCAATGGACGCCTCTTACCGCCGCTCCGGCGCCGGGGGCGGCTCCACACCCCGCTCCGTCGAGGACATCTTCAAGGACTTCCGTGCTCGCCGCTCTGCCATCCTCCGCGCCCTCACCCACGGTAAGCGCCCGCGCTCCCGCCGTTCACGCTTGCCGCCCTGAGCGCTGGACCCTAACCGTGGACTTATCTTGCTTCGCAGACGTCGAGGAGTTCTACGCGCAGTGCGATCCAGGTGAGTTCCCCCTCTCCTTTCTATGTGCGATCTATCCTGTTTTTGGTCTTCGATTCGATTTGGGCACGAACTGATGCGGTTTTGGTGTTGGATTCGTGTAGATAAGGAGAATTTGTGCCTGTACGGGTACGCGAACGAGGCGTGGGAGGTGACTCTGCCTGCGGAGGAGGTACCCACGGAGCTGCCGGAGCCGGCGCTCGGGATCAACTTCGCGCGAGACGGAATGAACCGCCGCGACTGGCTGGCGCTCGTCGCCGTGCACTCTGATTCGTGGCTCATCTCCGTCGCATTCTACTATGCCGCGAGGCTCAATCGCAACGACCGGTATGATCCCACCCCATTCGCCTCGGTTCCTCCGAGCCTGATACTTGTGTCGCGAATACTTTTTAATTGGGGCATAGTTGTGCTAACCTTTTCTTAGATTTGTGAGTATGAAACAACGTTTTTGCAATTTTATAGTTATTTTCATCTTCACATGTGCAACCTAGCTTAAGCAATATAACTGCCTCATGGGTTTCACACACATTAGGATTATAAAAAAAAAATGGTTTCACACACATTAGGATAAAGTAATAGTGTGTGCTACAAAAGCTCAACTCGTGCAACTTCGCCAGAGTAAATTGATGTTTTAGCTCAGTTTCAGGATTTTTTTTAGATCTTGGTATTTACTGCTTGATTTTGTTCTTTTTTGGACAACACAGGCCTCATTTGAATAAACTATGTTCTTCATCAAGGTTCGTTTAAGTAAATGTGCGTAGCTATAGGTGGTAAGGCACTGAACGGCCTTAGTATCTATCACTTGCAACTTGCAATAATGTTTTGCAAAACTTGTTTTATAGCAATAACTTTGCCATTTATTTGAATATTTCTACAATCAATTTTGGGTATTGAAGTAACTCATAGGCTTGGCTTGAGCCAAAATTGAACAATTCATATTCCACTGTTCACAATTTTTTTTCTTGGTTGTAGTATCAGCAGTCAAGTAATCCATGGCACAACTATAATGGAAGTTACTGTGGTTTTAATAACATGGTTAACTAAGTATGGAAAGAAAATACTTGCATCAGTGTTTACAACAGTTGATTTTAATGCTGTTTTTGTGTTATCTTATTGCTTTTGCTCTGATATGCAACAGGAAGCGTTTGTTTGGGATGATGAATGATCTTCCCACCGTTTTTGAAGTTGTGTCTGGTGGTGTGAAACAATCTAGGGAGAGGGACAGATCCGGTAAAGATAGCAGCAGTAGAAACAAACTGTCAGCAAAGGTAAGAAGAATCCTTAGTAACTGTTTCTACTATTGGAGGACAAATGTAGTAGATGACAAATTTCCGTTCACCGCTTCTTTCCCAAATTAAGACTGTTTAATCTCCCCAGCACACAAGCGAGCCACGCGTAGAAAATAATGCCACGGAGGCTGATGAAGGATTCGATGAAGACGATGGCGACCACAGTGAAACCTTATGTGGGACATGTGGTGGTATCTATAGCGCGGACGAGTTCTGGATCGGGTGTGATGTGTGCGAGAAGTGGTATCATGGGAAGTGTGTGAAGATAACACCTGCGAAGGCAGAGAGCATTAAACAGTATAAGTGCCCGAGCTGCAGCTTAAAGAGACCTAGGCCATAGTTGGTCCTGGCCGTACGGCACAGCGAGGTTAAGTGAAGCAGCAGTTCAGAGTTTAGAGACTCCTTGCGCAAGGTCAATGCCACCCTGCAGATGTTTACTTTACCTTTGGTTTTAGTTTATGCGTTGATGCTAATGGGAGTAAAGATTACAGATATTGATAGCTTTCAGGTTTCTCCATGCCCTGGAGAGCTACTGTAGTATGTATGTTTGCCTGTAAGTGGTAGGGTCAATGAGGGTTTCCCTGTAATATTGCGAGGTAAATTTGAGCAGCTTATATATTACTAATAACCCGAGAGGTTTATGTTAATATTTTAACTGAAATCTGATATTATTATGCGCCAGAAATGTATCTTCTCTGTCAAAAGTTCAGTTCATAATTTGGCTTGTCGTTTCAAGTTCAAGCTCCGGTAGCACTGAACTAGTGTACCTGATAGAGGTTCATCGAAAATTTGTTCATTTTTTCAGCACTTGCCCATACTTCACTCTCGCATCGACAATAATTTGTTCCCAATATCAAACACCAAACGGAAACGCTGCAGCAATTATTATCCCCAATACTTATCAAACAACAGCAACAAGCGATGTACTCCACCGGAAATGAAACATAACAATGCATCAATAATAATGTTAAAAGCAAACTTTGCTACAAGCATCAGCTTCTGTTTTAGAATTGAGCTGCTGATTTAAGTCCGTCAGCTGCATCAACTAGGTTACAAGACCAAAACTGCAACTATGATGAATAGCAGTTCGTACTCATGTTCAGTACAAATCAAACACAGGTCGATCAGAGCTTGTAGACGGGTGATATGCCGAGCAGCTGAAAGCAGTGTCTCATGACAACGGCAGTCGCTTGGCAAAGCAGCAGCCGGCTAGTCTCCTCCGGTGACCCGACCACCTGTAGATAGTATCATAGTTTTCAGGGAAGGGGTACTTGAGTGCAAAAGGTACAAAAATAAATGGTGCTTATTTCTAATTTCTTGGAACTGCTACAACTACAATTGTCTAAAGAGGGGAAAAGTGTGGTGCAAATAGAAAGAAATGTATACCTGACAGTTGGTATAAAATTTTGTGAACATTTCAGATAAATTGTATAAGTATTCACACAGAACATTTGGAAGGAGATTGGTGCACGCCTCTTCCACAACCTGTAACAGATTGCACTGATCAGTACAAGTGGGGATGATGATGAAGTGATATTATGTATTATCATTGTTGCATTCATCAGTAAAAAAAACATCTAGACAACCAAATTTCAGTTATGCTTCATTAACTTCTTACATGGTTTTTAGCAATTTGATAATTTTACAAATTTATAACTTCTTAACACCAGTTGGATTGCACCTAAAGCTAAATGTAGAAACATACTTAACATCTACAGTTGTCGTGTACAACAAAAATAGATACAACTAAATATCAATATACTACTAGTGATTAGTTCCTGACTTCCTGAAACTTACGAAATAAAATTTACAGAAAACAAGGAAAGATACCTCCGCGAATCGGATAAGATAAAGCCCCAACACACGCTCATCTGGATGGTCGAGAGAAATTGCCCCACTCTGAAAGAACAGTAAGGGAATATTTCAGCCCACAACTGATAACAAAGAGAAATGGTACTAAACCTCCACCACTCCAATTGACTACACATAAGTAAAACATAAGACCTACCACTTTCAGCTCTTCCACATCCTTTTTGGATTTACGGATGATAGAGCAAATGCGAGCATGAGCATACTGAAGGTACACAGCAGTATTACCCTATTCACAAAGAGAAAAATATGTGACTGAAGCAATAACAACAAAGCCTTTCAGTCCAATACAGGTTGGGGTAGGCTAGAAATGACTAATACAAAAATAAAAAGCCAGACCAAATATGTAACTCCAAGGAAATACAGATTGCACGAGGCATAATTCACAAGTTTAGAAAAAGCATCAAGAAACCAAGACTCCTACCTTATCGCTTAGCATCTGTTCAAAACTAAACGTGTAATTTGTCAGCCGGTTGTTCTTCAAATCAGCGTATCTGTAGTGAAGTTGGAAGGAAAAAGGTGAGCATACAGATTGAATTACTATTCAAAATACTTGGCCCATATTTCAATAAAAAATAATGCAAGTCAAAGATTCAGTACATACTTCACTGCACCATATCCAACTGCTTCTGAAGTTTTTTCCAGCTCCTCATCCGTCCACTCAACAATTTTACCTGAACAGAATCATGATCATATTTCCAGAAGGATCATTAGATTAAAGATCACAAAATTCTAAGACGGTAAAACTTACCATTTTCAGTGAGGCGCTGTAGTAGTTCGGATTTACTCCGAGATTTAGCCTCATCGAGTAGCTCTACCAATCGAACAACTTCAGTACTGCGGGTACGGAAGCGCTTCCCATCTGACCCAAGAACAAGACCGAATCCAACATGACTTGTTTTTGGAAACTTCTTCTCTTTTGGATCTGGTAGCCACCCAGCCATCCTTGCGGCCTGTAATATAGGACAGAAAAATCAGTAAAAGCACTGTAAAGGGAATACCTCATCTTATGTGCTCAGACTAGAGTAACATATTTGCGTACACTGAAAAACATGTCAAAGTGTTGTTGCTGACCAACATCTGTGACATATATTATCCATTCAGCCTTTTCGATGTTGAGCCGATACCTCCATAAATCATAAATAAAAATCAGAAAATCTATTGTGGTGAAATTAGTCAATTAATTCAACTTGCTCCTTATAAAA
Organism: Zoysia pacifica; assembly: GCA_001602315.1. Taxonomy (NCBI): domain Eukaryota; kingdom Viridiplantae; phylum Streptophyta; class Magnoliopsida; order Poales; family Poaceae; genus Zoysia; species Zoysia pacifica. The sequence continues at coordinate 58,626 of BCLH01000951.1, read as the reverse complement.
TAGGTAAATATTCCCTCAGAAATTGCAAAGAGATAGAAATTACCAAAGAGCAGCCAAGTCTGTTGAGGCATAATTAAAGCCACCATCCTTTTTAACCACTATCAAAGGAATTTGATGACCTTCAATGAATATCACCCGAGCTCCCTGACTCTCCTCGATCAAGCCTTTGCTATTTAATTCCTCCAAAACTTGTGGAATATAAGGATTGTAAAAACTCTCCCCCTGGTGACAAATTGATTAGCATGCTTCTAAATAAATGGCTTCATCAGCAGCTCAGGTGAAGAAAAATTGATTGCATAGAAGCATATGTTTGTTGTATGCAAATGGACATGCACGTGAATAGAGTAATTCAACAAGCTAGAATATATGAGAACCATACTGCAGACATTTCGTATTCACAAGCTATGTAGAACGTTGAAGAGAATGATGGAAATCACTATGGTGATGTTCATCTAAAGCCTAATGACCTCATATAGAAATTTCGAATTGTAACTGCATTTCACCAATGAGCAGGGTTTTGAAATAATTAGTTAAAAAGAAAGATTGTCCTACCTTTTCTTCAAGCTCCACATTCAAGCGCTTGTAAACCAAGTCAAATTCACTCCTGCTAACCTCACAAATCTTTTGCCATGCCTCTCGGTATTTCTGCTCCCCTCCCTATAGTTGATATACTGCTTGATCAGAAATAGAACAATATTCTCAAATTTGATATCTATAAAAATAAAAATCAACCCTCGCTTGCCTGTAGCTTAACAACTGCTTGTTGAGCCCTCTCTTTAAAGTCTTCATCATTATCAAATTTATGCTTGGATGCTTTATAGAAAATCTGCATCGTATATAAAGAAATCAAATTTGAATACTCATCTGAATCAGAACTATTATATTGCAGGTTGAACACTACTTTGCAGCTTTGGCACAGTGATTATCTAAAGTGTGACCTTTTCCTTATAGAATGATAGTTTACTTAGTGGTTAAATTGGTCTCACAAATAACCCATAGGTTTCCCTAAATGCCCGCATTACCTGAAGGTCACCAATGGCCTGGGCACCAATCTCCTTCCAGTTTGGAAATTTCTCAAAAAGATATTCAATGAGCATTCCAAACTGCATAAATAAACAGCAAAACGGTTTAGTTCATATAAATATATGAACTTTAGGGCCAAAATACAATAAAAGTTATAAAACTTCTTTTACTTTGATCGAAGTAAGCAGTAAACATTAAATGGTACTACAATATAACAATTGCAAACATATAAAGATGCAGTCAAATGCTACAGAAAAATCGCAATAAGTTACACATACAAATTGAATAAACTGGAAAGTGAAAACAAGCACCAGCGTATCAGTTACTGGAGCAAATGATAAAAGGAGTCAAAATATATGTAAACTTCTCAAAAATAATACCAGCAAAAATAGTTAGAAATTTGGTTGTATGAGAAACAGCTAACACTATCCAATCAAAAATTAAAGTAATCAGATATACAAATCAAAGATGTATGAAGCAATGATAAGATATGGAAGCAGCACCCCAAAGATAAGGAAAGGGGATTTTAATTGCTCAAACTACCTTTCTAAACAAAAAAAAAAGTACTGTGATAGATAAAATCAAAAGGACAAACCACATCTAGCCTTAGCAGTTAAAGTCACGATTCAAATCTTGTTACCTGAGTACCCCAATCTCCCACATGATTCCGACGAAGAACTTCAACTTTTGAGAACTCAAACATGCGTGCTAAGGTATCCCCAATAATTGTTGACCTTAAATGTCCAACATGCATTTCCTTCGCAATATTGGGCGATGAAAAATCAATCACAGCCCTCTTTACTGGCAGAATTGGTGCCCATGTTCCGATGCCATTCACAAGCATGTCTTGAATTCTCTGTTGTGATGTAGTTCATTGTTAGCAATGATGAATTTGTCGCACTGGTAATTCAAGCAAACATTTTACATATAACCTCTTGATCAGACCTTTGCAACCCAGTGGTTCGATAAGACAATATTAACAAAACCAGGCCCAGCTACAGAGGTAGACTCGATAATATCAGAAGGCGGCAAGTTCTTGGCAATGGCCTAGGGAAATGTCAAGGGTATAGTATGTTATTGAATATTGATGTAAGACAAGTTAAGAACAAATCAAAATGTGAAGTGAATGAACAAGTCCTATGGGAAAGTCCTTCTGCGCAAGTCATATCAAAACAGGAAAAAATGGGCAAACCTGTCCAATTGCATTTGGGTTTTTGAAACTTGTCCCAGACCCTTTAACCTTTGACCATAGTCCCATGGCATTGTTGCTGCAAATTAGGAAGTATTACTACAAAAGCACATGGAACTATAGAAGAATCACAAACAATGGAAGTAGCAACAGACTCTCATATTGTCACTTAAAATTATGCGGCAGGCAAGGCAGCAGATCAACAACATACCACTGGTAGTCACCGAATTTTGCTGTGCAAACTTCAACCATTGGCTCTACAACCACCTCAGGCACTGTCGCGTGGAGGGATGACACAACCAATTTGGAGAGCTGTTGCTTGACGCTGCCGGCACCCTGCACATCATGGCAATACATGTGTTCGTTCCCATCACAATACAAGAAATCAGGAATTGCCCAAAATGCCTGTGACACAACCATGTCTAGAATGAGAGCCTCACCTCAACGGGTTCCTGCGTCTGGGCAGAAACCGAAGCTGACATCGTGGTCTCGTCGCCCATGGTGGTCGCGCTGCAGGCGCTTCGCAATAGCCTCAGGGAAGAAGCTCCTCTACAGTGACCTAACTAGGTCCATAACAGCAGAAAATGAGCAAACAGGTCCAAAATTTAATCAACAAAATACGCATCCTGAAGCAAATGGAAACTGTCACGAGCAAGGTTCATCACAAGGAGTGCCAATCGCATCTTATTTTTTCATCGAACATTCTAAGCAAACATGTCAATCCACGCCCGAATCAAGGCTGATGCCCATAGACTAAGAGCGCGAATCCGCTGAGAATAATGAGCATATAAACATTTCGACCCCGATGCTGGCTCGGAATCCTTTGCAACCCAATCAGCCCAGCCATACTCAGCATCATCCGGACCAAACCCCCTAAACTCCACAAGGCAAACCAACCCTAAATTCTTCCCGTTCAGCAGACCGCGTGGCGACACGCGCAGCTAGAGCGGCGGATTCAGGGCGGGGCCCGGGGACGAGGGGATGGGAGAGGAAGCGGTGGCTCACCTGGGCGCGGGCTGCGGGGTGCGAGAGGGAGCCGTAGACGGAGGCGAGCGGTGTTCGGCGCCGCCACTGCAGTTGCTGCTGTCGCGAGAGCTCGCATTCTCACCGGCCCGCGCCGTCAGTTATAAATACCCTCGTGGCTCACGGACACGGAGTCTGGTGAGGGTTTCCCGTTGCGCTTCCTTATCGGGCCGCCCGGCTCCGTCGTCCTGCGCGACGGGCGGGTTCTCTGGATGGGCCAGGCTAAGGTCGACCGTTGATTCCAATCCGGTTAACCAGGTGGGTCCGATGTCCACCAGAGGAATGGGATGGAGAACTACTGCCTCCGTCCAAAGTCTATTTTTAAGTTTTGATGACGATTTGATCAATAATTTTAATATATTTAATTAATTTTAATAATATAAATTATATATATTATGAAAATATTTTTTATAAATTTAAAAGTATAAATACTAGATTTTTAAATTTAATTAAATTTATAAAAATTATTGATTAAAGTGGTATAAAAATTATTGATTAAAGTATTAGTCAACAAAAGTTGAATTCGATATCAACTGTTGATTTATACAAGAAAACTTATCTTTAATTACCATCACTTTTCAAAATTCACTAACTACTTTCTAAATTGAGTGATGTAGTAATTAATAATTATTATATAACTTTTACCTCATAGAAGGTAAAAAAACAATTTCAACCTCGAGATTAACGCAAATTCATTTGGGTTTATAATAACATAATTTGATGACGTCCGTTACTTATGGGGAAATAATTTATAATAACAAAAATAGCTTTGTTACTACTAATAGTGGTATATATAGGATTAGTTTCATAAAGTCAGGGCTCAGTTGCTCTGCGTCGGGCGCACGTGCCGCCAGTTGCTCTACCGCATGCGACGAACGCGGTTTCGGCTTGCCGCGCCCCGGCGCCGCACTGCATATAGTAGTACGCCGCAGCTGAGCACTGACAACACAGCTCAAGGCACATCATCTCGTCTCTGTTCAGCTCCGTCTTCTCCATTACGTCCCTGCATGTCTCTCACACACGACATAGCGAGGAAAGTGACGACGTCGGCAAGGAACCTCGCAGGAACGCCACCGGCGGGGTCGGGGAAGAAGAAGGAGAAGAAGAAGCCGCGGAAGCCGTACACGATCTCGCGGCCGCGGGAGGAGTGGACGGCCGACGAGCACGACCGCTTCCACGCGATGCGCATGTTCGGCCACGACTGGAAGACGATCGGGCAGTTCGTGGCGACCAAGACGGCCACGCAGATCCGCAGCCACGCGCAGAAGCACTTCCTCAAGGTCCACAAGCTGGCCGGCGGCCTCGCCGCGCCGCTGCCGCCCCTACCCCGCCCTCGCCGCGCCACCGGCGCCGTCCTTCCGCGGCCTACCGCGGCGAGTTCGGCCACGTCGGTGAATGCCCTCCAGAGCGTTATGAACTGGGCGCCGCGCTCGGCAGCCTGCTGGTCCGACCGTGACGATTCGACGTTCACTGCGACGCCGGACCGCAGCGAACAAGAAGCCTGGGTCGCCGACTCCTTGTCGCAGGACGACGGCACGGTGGAGCTCCCGTTGGCGCCAGACGATCGCCGCTTCGCCGAGGTGTACAGGTTCGTCGGCGACGCCTTCGGATCCGGCGCGCCGTGTCCGGTCGAGGTGCAGCTGCGGAGGCTGCGCGGCATGGATCCTGTCGTCGCGGAGACCGTCTTGCTGGTGCTGAGAAACCTCGAAGATAACCTTTACGCGTAGGAAAATTGTGGAGATACTTACTTTTCTCCGTTCTTTAATTAATATTATTATTAATTTTTAAATTAATTTTGATTATTTATTTTATTTAAAAAATTTGTTCAAGTGTGTAAAATTTTAAGTTATGATTCAAATAATTTTAATGTTAAATAAAATTATATCAAAATATATAAAATTTATTAAATTTTTTAATAAAATAAATAATTAAATTAAATTTAAAAATAAATCACGACATCAATTAAAAAATCAGAAGTACCATACAAGAGAACAAGCATGAATGGTGCTTCACGCTACACGCCAGTTCACACCATACAAGAGAACAAGCTTTTGCATAAAAGTCTTTTATATATATAAATAATTTCTACTAAAAACTTATATATATATAAATAATTTCTACTAAAAAATCTGCACGTCGTTTTTCTATGTATGTTTTTGTTATGCACTTCTAGTTGAAGTAATATATATTTTAAATTTATTATTTAACAAATAAAAATATAGTTATCTTGACATAGATGACAAAGTTTTATAAATATATATTTCGATCTAAAAAAAATTATCGATATAGTCTTCAAAGTATAAGTATGACTTTTGTTATCTATAAAATATTTAATAAAAAATAGCATCGGTATATTTTTAAAAAAGTATTTTTAAAACAAATTATTTCTAAATTTGTAACTTAATAAATTTAAAATTATTTTAATTTATATTGGCAATGTTTGATTAAACACATTGCGTTCAAAGCTACTATTTTTTTAGACCGGAGTTGTGAGCGAGAAAAAAATTAAATCTTAGTTCTCATAGTAATCAAGAAGCATTTTTAGGAGATAAAACAATTTAAGTTATCTAAATATATATTTTTATAACATATAAAAGTATTTAATTGTAACATATACTTGCAAGACATAGAAATACAATAAATTTATAAGAACATTTACAGTTAATTTTTATAGTAATAGTAATATAAAGGTATTTCTATTGAATCTATAGTAAAAGTAAATTTGATTTAACAAAAAACATTTACAGTAATTTTTTACTACATACTCTCTCTATTTCAAAATTATTATTTACTGTTGATTTTTAATATCATCTTTAACTATTTAACTTATTAAAAAAATAATTCACATATGTAAAAGTTGTGATTCAAATAACTTTAATGATAAAGCAAATTATAATATATAAAATTTATAAAAAATTAAATATGACTATAGTAAAAAAGTATGTTAAACATGAAAAAGCTAGGGAGATGATACAACCGTTTATGCCTGCTCTCGTCAAGTAGAAGCACGCTTCAACGTTGTCGGAATTTTTTTTTTCTTTTTTAATATTCACCGTTAAATTTTAATCTGACAATTAATATTTTTTTAAATGACGTGATTGCAATTTAATATATAAAGATTGGTTAGTAACATAGTACTACTCTCTCAAAAAATAAATGTTATTTAAACTTTTAGATGGATCGAGTACTGAGAGCATGCACAGCGTTGTGCGGAACCGAAAGTGGATGATTCGATGAGGTGGATCAATGTTCGGCAGCTTCGCTGATTCAATTGTTCCCTCCCTCTCTCTCTCACCAATGAAGCGATGCCTAGATAAATTAATTTTCTACGCGCATAGTTTGCACTGAAAGCTGTTTTTTTTCACTTCTGAATAGTTCGGTTGCCGCAACGCTCTTGGTTCAATATGCCAACGGTTCGGTTCGATTTTTAATACGTTGTGGATGCTCTTGATAAATTTAAGTACGGAGTACCAAAATTTGCAAAAAAAAGTTACGGATGAAAAAACACAACCCAATAATAGACCCGCTCTGTACCTGAGTTTTTTTATTCTTACCCTTCAATACATGTGATTTTTATTTCGAGTCATTAAATACATTATTTTTTTTGAAATGAGTTATTTTTAATTTTTGCTTTAAATATTGACTAAAATACTTTTCTTCGTACCCAGCCTTTCCCTTATCGCATCATGTCTCACCGCTTTAGTCGTCCATCTGTATTCATCTGTCTGCTTTACTCGTGCTCGGCTTACTGCCTCGCTCACCAAAACAGTTAGTTAGCTATAACATTATGCAGGTAGGCAAACCTATGAGTTAGACATATGCAGATGAAGTAGTCGATCGAGTATGAGTGAAACAGATGAATGAACACACATGGACGAGCTAGACAGTGAGAAGCGGTGACGCGTGAAGCGGTGGCGGCTAAGTGGACCGGGGATGAAAAAAAAAGAGTATTTCGATCAATATTTAAAATGAAAAATTAAAAATAACTAACGTATTTAATAGCTAAAATCACACATTGACGGGCAAGAACCGAGATGCTGACGTATTGAGCGGCCCAAGCTGAAAATTCTCCGTCAAAGCGGGTTCAAGACGCCAGCGGCCCCACAAATCCACGTGACGCTACCTCAAGCGTCGATCCCCGTTGCCACCATCCCAGCCGTCAAAGCGCATCGGACCCAGTGACTGTCGTATAAACCCCGGCTCCGCCGCCTGCTTCGCTCCCGTGTCCCGTCCGCCACCCTCGCCGCCGCGGTCCCCGTCCTCGCCGGCTAGGGTTCTCGCCAGTGGTCGCGACGCAGCCGCCCGCCTGCGCAGGTGCGTGCCCTCATCTCCGCTGGCCCGTGGCTGGAACGTCCCTCCCGTCTCGATTCCTCGCTCGCTTCTTCCTCCCGTCGCGCATTAACAGATTGCTCGAGCGCGGCTTCCTGCGCATTCTCCCGTTTGCCGCGCCGTCTCACTTTTCCCATCCGCCGCGCCGTCTCGCTTTTTCACCTCCATTCACCGCGTGTTATTTATTTGCTGGAATCGTTCTTGAGGTTCTTATTCGAAATTTTCCTTCGCCGAGATCATGGTAGGCTGTAGGATCGACGCGGATTTTGTTTCGTGTAAGGAGCTCGAATGCTGTAACGAGGTAAAGATTTCGAGAGTTAGAGCGCTGAATCTGATTGCATTTTTCCACTTGTTTCTTGTGCGGGTTGGCTAGTGAACGTCTGGTCCTTGAATCGTGTTTTGCCTGTATGCCTAATGTTTTTCTTTTCAAAATTTATTTGAGTGAAACTAGTCCAGATGTTCGCCTGACTCTGTGAGAAAATGTTCATGTTTTAGTTATGTGTTGCGGGGGAAAAAAAGTTAGCACAAACTTGGGGACTTTTTTTTTGAGCTTTGCACTCTATTTCAATGCTTAGCAGTAGTACTGGTAGAATGGTGGGTAAAAAATAGAAGAAATTTTTTTATTTTTGTGCAATTTATTCCCTGCCATAGTGCCATGTGTGCGCAACCTCCATCAAAACATCGTGACTAGGGACAAAGTATAGTGATTAATTCAGGGGATGATCTTTAGGTACAACAGGTCTGTGCAAGTCCATTTGTGTTTCTGCCACACAAATGCTCTCTGTGATGTTCTTATATTCTAAGTATTTCTGGTCTTGCAGTGCAAAATGCCTCGATACGATGACAGCTATGATCGGCATGATAGCCGCTATGACAGATACAACGACCGCTATGATCGATATGATGACCGCTATGATCGATACAATGACCGCTATGATCAACAACAACGTTCTGGTCGACATGCCAGTAACACCAAGTTGTACGTGGGACAGCTTTCTTCTCGTACACAGATAGAAGATCTTGAGGACCTTTTCGGCAAATATGGAAGGTGAGAAAATTGAATTCAAATATAAATAATTTAAGGCTTTCATATTTGCTGGGAGTCCCTTGAGACAATCGGACCACTTGCATCAGTGCTTTGCAATTTGATTTATGTCCTTGGTCATGTTCTTATCTGTAGAAATTATTTTCCATAGTACTTTTATCAAAGTATATGGAGCTTCAGAGAATTGTGAATAATCATGTTTAACTCTAGGTTTCCGTCTGTTACATTCCCTTCATGTTTTAATTTTTATTATCCGCTGTTACTTGTTTTATCAAATTCATGTTTTTTTTTCTTTTTCGGGACATTTCTGCTTTTTTAAATTCTTACAACTGTTATCAGGTGCTTCGATTCTTTAATGCTGCTATATTTATGGGTTGTCGGAACATGCACGTAGTTAAGCCTTTTTTGCTTCCCTTTTCTGTTGTCCACTCCCCATCAATGTCCACAGCCTCTTATGCTTTTTAACTCAGACAGTCTTTTTGAATGTTTTGCATTTTGTCACCTGACATCATTGTCTTTTGTGCGGGTGCGTGCCATTGTGGAATTGGTATCTGCTCTGTTCCTCCAAAGTTTAATGCATTTTGGTGATTATCTTGCAAAACTTGTTATCTATTTATGTGTCAATAACAGTTATGGCAAAGTGGAATTTACTTTGACCACTGGGTGGTGACACATTTTCACTATTGGAGTCTTGATGGCATTGTTATTTCTGTTGAACCGTTCTCCCAGACTGAAGCATGTGGATCTGAAGAGGGACTTTGGCTTTGTGGTAAGCTTTCTATTTGAAATCTTCACTTCTGGAACATTCTGTTTACTAATGAATATCTCTTTTTTTTTCACTTGCAATTATGAGTACTTAATTAGGTTCTGCATATTTGAAGTCAGCCCTGTGTTTTGGTTCACTGGATTATCGCAGGAGTTTAGTGATCCCCTGGATGCAGATGATGCTAGGCGTGACCTTGATGGCTGGAAATTTGATGGGAGCCGTATCATTGTTGAGTTTGCAAGAGGGGTAAATGTTTGTTATTTGTCACTGTTCTGTACTAACTTTGAAGTTTTCCCAGATCCTATGCACTTTCTTTTCTGTGTTTTCAATGCCATAATAGAGCTTCACTTAAGCACCATCCATGATGATAGTGTTGATTGGCCATTATTGTTGTTTGTTGCTCCAATTGCTTTAATTTTCTTTTTTCTGTCATGCTGTTGCTCTCTCTTGTAAAAAATGACATGTTTGTGTTAATTTTGGTAGGTCCCTCGTGGTCCAGGAGGCCGTCCTGAATATGTTGGCAGAAGGCCTCCTGCCTCTGGCCCCTGCTTCAACTGTGGGATAGATGGGCACTTGGCTCGTGACTGTGAAGCTGGTAACTGGAAAAATAGGTGCTATCGCTGTGGTGAAGATGGTCATATTCAGAAAGACTGCAAGAACAGTCCAAAGGATCTCAAGTATTTCATTGAATCCTCCAGAGACCTTGCTTGTGTACTTAGTTTTTAAGCATCCATTTGATTCATTATTTCTAATACAGGAGAGGAAGAAACTACTCGAGGTCTCCATCTCCTCGTCGTGGAAATGACCGAAGTGGGAATTATGGCAGAAGTCGCAGTAGGAGTTATAGGTATGTCATTTACACTTGATTTCTGATTACAATCTTGTGATTATATTTGTAGTTGTACCATAAATTACTTGCACCTATGATGTGAAGTAAGCACTGTGTAGTGACAATGATACTGTCAGGCTTATAGAGCTTTGCAAGGTTAATGTGTATCCTGGTTGCATTTGGTCAAGGAGCAGCATTGTCAATCTTGTTGTGTTACACTTACTACAGATATATTCATATTGCATATGCTAGGCATCTAGACATCTGTTGTGTTGTGTATGTTACTATGTGTTAAGCAAATATGTAGTTTAACCAATCTCATGTTTTAAATGGTAGTTGATGGTCTTAAGCTAAGGGATCATGGGTGTTACCAAAAAAGAAGGATTACTGAAGTCATTTTATAATCCATAGCATGTTTCTTTCTGTCTGCTGATAGTTAGTCGTTTCCTCTCTAAAAATTAATGTAGAAATTGTTTTTTATCATCAACAGTCGGTCGTTATCTCCAAGGAAAGTTAACCGTGGTGCTGGTCACACGGAACAGCAGCTAATAAGCTACAGCAGCAGTCCCAGGAGCCCGCAACCAAGGATTCGAGCTGAACGCAAGGGTTCACATCATGGGAGCCCCAGGCGAGGTGGCACTCATAGGAGCCTTAGCCCAAACCATTGAAGTGCTGATGGCACATGTTCCTGGGAAAGCTAGGTTGTGAATTCTGAAAGCATGCTCTCCTGAATGTGAATGTTGCTATATGGCATGAGATCGCCCTGAATTTGAAACTTGGGGTTTTGAGTTTCTGAGCGATGTTCTCCTGAATGCTGGCTACACTGGCATGCGAGATCAAGTCCAAACAATATTGATGGTTAAAGTGTAACTTATGTGAAGATTGGGTTGTCAATTCTCAAAGCAGCTCTCCTGATCGTTAGCGATTATGCTTAAGGGTCATGCGACTTTGCTTTGTAGTGTTTCGATCGTGATTCTTTAGAACCCTATATGCTCTTTATTAAGCTTATTAAGTTTTGGTGATCTAGCATTGCCTGGCGAACTAGCGTATATGTTGCTGACAGATGAAGCTACCCCAACCCCGCTGCTTATCGTAGTACCTTATTAACTAGCTTCAGTATTTCAGTGAAATTGACACGTCAAAGGTGTCACGCGTCAGGATTTGTTATGCAAAATACGATTTTGGCTTCCATAGAGTGGTACTATATATTTCTCCGATTATTCTGCATTAAGAGGATTTTTACCTGCATTGCCTGCATCCTTTGGTGTGTGCTATATATAAGCATGATGCGTGTATAGCTGCAGACACTATTGTATTTCAGCCATCAGTATGTACGATGCTAAGCATGTTGCCGAATCATCTCACTAAATTCAGCAGAGGTTGGAAGCTCAAACAGGTAAAAGCAATTTGGGGGTAAAAACCATTTTTCATTCAATAAGCACTAAAGTTCCACAACAAAACTAACAATTCTTTCAAGAATGCATGTAGTTACAGGTATGCAAAACCTCAACTTTGTAATATGTATCAGCGCAAAGGCTCTTCCCTAGATAATAACGATTCAATCCAGTTCACCTCCCCTCAGCACTGATGAGCTGTGAGAAGGCGTTGCGAGCCGACATGTCAGTGTAATCAACGTTTGCAAGGCTTTTGTCTGCAGTGCTGATCTCCAGGGACCCTACTCTCTTGGCATTTGGAGGTAGCTCAGATATCTGGTTCATGCTGTCAATGTTGGAGATGTCCGGGCCTGCTTCCTGCAGCTGCAGCACAAACTCCAAGTTCCATAGTACATCACCCATGGTAGGACGCTCAACACCGTACTCAGCAAGGCATTTCTCAACAGTCTCGCCATACTTCCTCAGTGCTTCAGGCCTGATTGTCCCAGCGATCCTTTGGTCGACGATCTGGTCAAGCTCCCCTCTCTTTTGCCACTTCATAGCCCACTCTGCAAGGTTAATCATTTCTCTTGGAAGAGTTGGATCGATAACCGGTCTTGCACAGATCACCTCAAGCAACACAACACCAAATGAGTATACGTCCGACTTATCAGTCAGCTTCTGTCTCCGGAAGTACTCAGGATCAAGATACCCAAAGCTCCCTTTCACTGCTGTGCTAACATGTGTCTGCTCAAATTCAGGCCCGACCTTGGAGAGGCCAAAATCAGAAACCTTGGCCAAGAGATTTTCATCAAGCAGGATGTTTGCTGACTTGACATCACGGTGGATGATTGATTTTGCAAAGCCTGTATGAAGATAGTGAAGCCCTCTTGCAGCCCCTATGCAGATTTCAAGCCTTTTCTTCCAGGTGAGAGGAGGCACATCAGCTCCATACAGATGGCTCTTCAGAGTGCCTTTTTCCATGTACTCGTACACCAAGATCATCTCGTTGTGTTCATCACAGTAACCAATGAGAGACACAAGGTGACGATGTCGCAGACCAGACAGCAGTTCGATCTCTGTCCTGAATTCCCTCAACCCCTGGTGAGACTTCTGGTTGCCCCGCTTTACTGCAACTTTGCTGCCATCCTGCATCACTGCTTCGTAGACCTTCCCAAACCCTCCAATTCCAATGACCATCTGCTCATCAAAGTGATTTGTCGCATCATGCAGCAAAACAAAAGGAATCCGGTAGCTTGTGTCACTGCCAGTACCAGATGTGAGAGTGGTCTTGCTGGTGGTTCGGCTACCTGTGGTAAGGAAGCTCAGACCATTCAGGGGTGTCCAAGAATTTGAGGGCCGACTTGTTGGAGGCTGTGGTTTCTTCTTTCTTCTGCAGAAGATGCAAAGAACGATAGCAATGAAGACAGCAGCAACACCTCCAAGAACAGAGCCCAATATAACAGCCAGATGTCGCTTTCTCGCTGATGGAGGTGACACAATTTCAACAGACCCTGTGCTAATGTTCATTTTCATGATCTCTAGCCCATTCAGGATTCCATCTGGTTGTGTATTATTTAAGCTGGAAGGTCCAATACTGACACTGAGCTTGCCAGACGGATCACTTGATTGCAAGACAAAATCCATGAAATACGGAAGGGCCAATGTACCACCAAAACCCTTCATGGAGAGATCAAAATTTCTTGACACTGAAAAGCTATCCACATAAACATCAAAGAGGAGTTGGTATGCAGCATTGCCCACTATGTCACAGAAATGGAACCGGATGAGATAGCTTGATTGACCGTCGACATCGAATTGCCATGTCATATTCGACACGGAGCCTGTACTGTTATCCACCCGCCTTGCAGTGTTGTAGACACTGTCAGGTGCATCTTCCTGGGTTGCTGCACCACTTTGGTAATTCAGCCTTCCTCGAAAATTGGCAAGTTGGGTGGCAGTGGAATTCCGGAAAAAACTCTGATCAGTAACCCATGTTCGCCAGAGCGTGTCATTTTCAGGAGTCACCTTCGGGCCCCCCACATTAACCCTGTAGAACGTCTGAAATGGTTGCATCGACAGGCCGAGATACTGACCGGCAGGTTCCACCTTCTGCGCCGAATCAGTTATCAGATCATCAGGAACCGAGATGACCTCAATAGCATTGACGAAGGGCGTGCTCAAGTTCCCAAGAGGCACGAATGTCAGGATGAGCATGTCCCTGGTAACGTTCAGAGAATACTCCATGACCGTCGGAGTGGAACCACTCGGCACAGTGAAATTGTTGAGGAGCACAACGTCCTGCGTCGAGACCTTGAACTTCGCGGCGGCAAGATCGTAGCTCTGGTACCTGAAAGGGAAGAAGTGAAGCCGGACGAAATGCCGGCCCCGGCTCCTGGTCCTGAACGCGTAGGACGACCTCGCTGCGAACACCCTGGCAGTCTGGTACAGCGCACCGTTGCTGAACCCCGAGACCGCATCCGGCGAGGCGGTCGCCGCGGTGCTGTTAGGCGATGTCAATATGGTCTCCCCGGAATTGTCCGCCGAGAAAACCTGCCGGCCGACAGTTGCGTCGGCCGTGGAGCCGCAGTTGATGAGGTAGTTGTCCGCAGGGGTGAACGCACCGTCGCAGGTGCCGAGAACCCAGACGGCCACAGAAAGGCATAGAACCAGCTTCAGCCTAGCAGTTCGAGAACCCATCGCCAGTTCCGACAGCAGAATCGCAGATTGGACTAGAATGACAACGGAAGGAATTGCAAGCAGATGCAGATAGGCCACTAAGAAACAGAAATCTGCTCCTAGGAATGAGGAGCGTGCAAATGCTCGATTTCAGTCAGAGCTGCGTGCAGGCGACGGAACCAAACCGAGGCCTTTTCCGGATTGTACGGACAGGAGAAACCGGAGATGCAAGCCGGCGAAGAAGCTGAAAGTTCGGCAGCTGGAGGAGGAACCGGAACCTCAATCACAGCAAGAAGACAATAAGGCTTGTCGGTCGAAACCCCCCCGTCCCAGGCACAGAAGGCACGCCCTCAGGAGCAGCGCTCACAGAGCCGCGGGCGGAAGAAAGCGTTCACCAAGAAGAACTCGATCTGCGGAACACCCAGGCACCGGTCCCTCAGAACCTTCTGCCTCCAGCATGCATCACCTGAAAATCCAACAATTTTCACCGGTAATCAGCCCCAGTTTCCCGACTGATGGAAAGGTGAACGCACGAGGGAAGAGCTCGTTGAAACTCAAGAAAGGTAGTAGTATAGTTACCTTTAGCCGCCCTTCCTCAGTCCCGGTGAAACTCCAATCCTCGACAGACGGCAGAAACCCGAGAAGAAGCTTCAGCGCCGACCTCCGAGACGGCCAGCCCGAAGAATGAGCCCGGCCAGCGGGAGCGGACACTGGACACCGAGCCTCTCTCTCTCTCTCTCTTGTGAAGCGCAAGGCGCCGAGGAAAAGCGCAAGCCGGAGGTAAGGGAGGAGGTTTCTTGAAGCCGAGAACACGCAAAACCGGCGGACGGCAGTCACGGCACCGCTCTTGATGCAACAACGGTGTTCCGTGATAAACAGACAGCAGTTGAACACAAAACAAGCAGTCGAGGTAAGGGGAGCCCCGCTTACACACTCGCTGTATCTATTACCGCGAAGGAGATAAATTTTTCATTTTTTTAAAAAATAAATCATATCATTCAGATACCGACCATACCTACTCCCTGCTTATCTATATCATTCGGCTTCCTCTTCGTCAGTGGAGGGAACGGGTCGCCAGTCAATGGGAGCTGGTAAATGGTGATGCGGTGCAGTTGGTTTTTAATTTTATTTTCTCTAATGGGCCTTTTCTTCTTCGCTCTCGGCTTGACATTGAATGCGAGAGAGGGTCATTAATTAACCAGATCACTGGGCCCGCGTGGCAGGTAGAGGAGGAGTCTTGATGACGCAGAGAGTTTGGTGGGAGGTGTGGACGAGTGAAACGGACCGCGAGAGAGGCGGTGAGCCGGGCGTGGGCCGCGGTGCGATACGCGCACGCACCCGTTCGTTGCAGGCTCCGTTTGCAACGTGAAATTATTTCACTTTGCTATGTTTTTCTTTTTATAAAATGAAATTAATTTCTTTGAAATTTTTGCGAGATTTTTACTTCGCAAGCGGAGCTTGAGGCGTCCACATCGCCGGCCTGGGCGAAAGCGAGACGCGTATATCGGGAGAGAGCGGTACAGCCACGCGGCGAAGGCGACGAGCGTACCAGTACGGCCAAGCAGGCAGGACCACGCCCGGCCCGTGACGGCTGTCCGAAAGCGGCGTGCGTGAAGAAGGAACGGGTCTGCCTGCGGGTAGGCGGCCGTCTGGCCGAGGTCCAACAAGCACACGCAGACGCCATTTCCCACAAGGTCACAAACACAAAACACAGTGTTAAAAGAATATTTTTTTGGGCGAAAATAAACAAAAGGGGAGGAAAGCTTCGTGGAGAAGACGATGCAAGATGCGTGTCAGCGTGTGGGAAAAGGGAGGGGGTCAGCATTGTTACGCGCACCTACTTTTTTGGCGAAGGAAAAAATGGGGACCCGGTCAGCCGATGATCCACCACCTTCTCCATCTGCATCCTTTCCTTTTTCGATGGACGGCCGGCCGGCCGGCAGTTGCAGCTATAGCTTGCTGGGAGAGGCGGAGGGCCTAGTCTGGAGGTGCTTCTCACCTGTCCGCCTGTCCCTGTTCCATGCACCATGATCAGGGCTCACCGATGGAACGAAGGAAGAAAGAGCAGGGCCTGCAATCAGCCCAGTCCAGACCGCGTCTCTCGGCCCCTTTTTGTTTGGGATGGGCCTGCGAAGGGCCTGTTTACTATGGGCTGGGTGGGTGTAAACGTTCACTAGCACTGAGGGATGGGCCTGTTTACTTTTTATCATTCAACAAATTTCTGCCCCTCGTACAAAATTCCAACCCCAGCGGAAAGTGGAGTGGAGCGTGGAGACAAAGTTGGCAGAGTAAACCCTGGCGGGGCCCACGCAACATCCAAACCGAGGAGCACGTCGCCCTACTCCACCTCCCTCCCCTACCCTCCCCCTGGCTGCGTTCTCCACTCCTCCCTCTGTACGTCGTGCCTGAGGTCTTCGCCTTCCCGCTTCCCAGTTCCCCGTCGCCGCGGTCGGCGCCGTCC